>JAHPZR010009176.1:0-2500 GCA_019787425.1 Platygyra sinensis | reverse complement strand
GAGCCTAAGATATACTTCGTACATATTCCAGAAACTCTTATTTTCGTGTGATAATATTTGGCCCGTTATTAGTCGATTGAGATATACTTGAAGTTTTTCACTTAAATTGTACAGTTGTCACGAGGTGCCAAATATCATCGCCGAATCGTTAAGGAGCGTGACCTAAATTTTAGCCATTTTCAGCGAGTCGTTTTTCAAAAGTGCGGCAGTTTATTTCCACAAAAAGACGATTTTCTGATAGTCTTTTACACTGATATCAACATTCAGTTAGTTAAAATTGGTATCTACAAGCAAATCGGAGTAATGGTCTCGCAAAGTCCAAAAAAAATCATTGGTCAGACATATTTCCCGCCAAATGTTTAGCGAAGAATATCACCTCTATTCCGACTTTCTGCGATTGTTATCCATGATTGCTGAAAGATCTGCACAAAAATAGTCAGGTGGACTGCAAAATAGATATTTAAGCTGTGACATCGGGATTAACTTATGCAAACATTTCAAACTCGCCAAATTTATGCCATTATCAAGACTAATTTGACTCCAGGGTGGGTTACTTTCAAATATGTAGTTTTCATACCCTTAATTATGCACATCACTACTGGTAAACACTACCAAATTTGCTCAAAAGCAACAAGCTCAGTTTAGATGTTATCTCAGAGTCAAATTGTACTTCTTTCGAAAGAGCAATTCCTCAGAATAATAAAGGATACTTGATCAACTTGAAAAGCTCTATTGTGAAAAAGCACACATGTTAAGTCATCATTTGTTTGAATAGGGTGGTTATTTATTTTTGACATCTGCATGTAACTACCCAGACCTCAGACCCGTAAAATGTCTAAAATTGAGACCCTCTGGATGTATCAAAAGCTCAGACCCGAAAAACTCACTTTCTGCGTGTCTGGAAAACTCAGGACGCGACAACATTATTCCCCGTGCTTACCAATGATTGTTTTAAGAAGTCCTGTTTACAATGTCATAGGCAGAATTTGCAGAGAGAGGGAAAAAACATCCCAAGGCGATAACCCTACGAACAGGCGTAATTTGTTTGCGTATTCAGGCGAACAGAGGCGAAAAATACGCAAAACAAAATTACGCCTGTTCCGCAGACTGAAGATGATAGATTCCTCTGCTCAGATCACGAAAATAATACCCAGCATTCGAATGATTGTTTGGTTGCTTTATCCGTAGAAATCAAATTTATCAAATTTATTTTATGCTTACAAGCCATTTAAGCCAAGTTTAGTTACAATGACGCGAGGTGCGTTGCGTGACGGTTTCGGATATTAGTTTTACCATGGATCCTCAGTGCTTCGATTAATTCTGCTAAATTCAGAAGATTTTTCCGGGTCTACGTTCTCGAGACACCTTAAAAGCCTTTGAATCAGCAAAACACTATCTCGAGCTTCATGGCAAGTGGTCGCAATTGTGTGCGCGGGCTAATAAAGGAAGGAATTGAAAAAAAAAAAAAAAAACAAGACGGTGTACAAACCTGCGACGATACAAACGACAACAATGAACGTAAGAAAGATCGTGGCCCAGCAAAGATTACACGTATTTAGATGTTTAGATAAGTGGTTTGTCCTTTATGATCCTTTCGTTAGCCGGATATAGCAGGGACGTTTCGTCGTAACCTATGTTTCCTCATTGTTTACATCCCGCTACACCATGCAAATTAGACACCACCTCCACTATCTCAACTGAAGAAAAACTGACCCACCACCCACACTGCTAGGTGATTTTTCTGATCCGAAAGAACAGTTGAACGTTTTCAAAACTAAGATGACCCCTTTATGTGAGATCAACATTTACGGTGCTGCCCTCTAACCTTTGAATCTGTAACGCGTCACGCCTTCCGCAAAACGAGAAATGTAAACAAGACGTTTGCGAGTATAGTCCCAAAATTAAATTGAGCAGGAGACTTCGCTCCCTATTAATTTGCAGTTTGTTCTACACAACAACAACCACGAACAAAACCGTCGAACTGGGAGATCCATTTTGTTTTTCCATGCACCGTGACGTTAAAAATAGAATTTTCGCGGGAAATTTTAGTCTTGATAATGGCATAAATTTGGCGAGTTTGAAATGTTTGCATAAGTTAATCCCGATGTCACAGCTTAAATATTCTATTTTGCAGTCCACCTGACTATTTTGTGCAGATCTTTCAGCAAATCATGGATAACAATCGCAGAAAGTCGGAATAAGGTGATATTCTTCGCTAAACATTTGGCGGGAAATATGTCTGACCAATGATTTTTTTTGGACTTTGCGAGACCAATTACTCCGATTTGCTTGTAGATACCAATTTTAACTAAACTGAATATTGATATCAGTGTAAAAGACTATCAGAAAATCGTCTTTTTGTGGAAATAAACTGCCGCACTTTTGAAAAACGACTCGCTGAAAATGGCTAAAATTTAGGTCACGCTCCTTAACGATTCGGCGATGATATTTGGCACCTCGTGACAACCGTACAATTTAAGTGAAAAACTTCAAATATATC
>JAHPZR010009175.1:10000-20000 GCA_019787425.1 Platygyra sinensis | reverse complement strand
TGCGTCAATGTCAACCCCAGCACGCGCCCAGAACGTGTCCCTGGTGAAAATCCTGACAGGATCTTTGTGGATCTTTAAAGATCTTCAAGGACCTGCCAAAGATCCTTAAAGACAAGGATCTTTTAAGGATCCTTTAAAGATCTTTAAAGATCTTTCAAAGAAATTCAAAGATCTTTAATGGAAAGATCTTTCAAGGATCTTTGCTAGGATCCTTTAAGATCCTTGAGGATTCTGTGAAGATTTTTCGAAGATCTTTGAGGAATCTTTGCAAGGATCTTTAAAAGATCTTTGCTAAGATCCTTCAGGATCTTCAAGGATTTTATCAAGATCTTGCAAGGATCCTTGGTAAGATCCCATAAGGATCTTTGGTAAGATCCTTCAAGATCCTTGAGGATTCCATAAGGATCTTTGAAAGATCTTTGAGGAATCTTTTCAAGGATTTTGCAAAGATCTTTGCTAAGATCCTTCCGGATCTTCAAGGATCTTATCAAGATCTTGCAAAGATCCTTGGTAAGATCCCAAAAGGATCTTTGCTAGGATCCTTCAAGATCCTTAAGGATTATATGAGGATCTTTCAAAGATCTTTGAGGAATCTTTGCAAGGATCTTGCAAAGGTCTTTGCTAAGATCCTTCAGGATCTTCAAGGATTTTATCAAGATCTTACAAGGATCCTTGGTAAGGTCCTAAAAGGATCTTTGCTAGGATCCTTCAAGATCCTTGAGGATTATATGAGGATCTTTCAAAGATCTTTGAGGAATCTTTTCAAGGATATTGCAAAGGTCTTTGCTAAGATCCTTGGTAAGAGTCAACGGGATCTTTCCTAGGATTCTCAATATCCTTGTTGAAGATCTTGCAGAGTTAGTCAGATTTTCCAGCAGGCCTGACTTTACAGTGTACCTTGTTCAAAGTAGTGCATGTTATCAGCTTGTCAGCTGATATAATTAGAACACCTTAGAACCATTTATAATTGTTGTTACAGTTTATTACAAATCTACAACAGGTCTGACTCAGACTCATACATTACAATGTAAAGATAGGGTTCAAAAACAGATTCGCTCCATAGTTCCCCTAATGTATCATACAGGAGAAACAAACTAAATTACGTTCACTTTTGGAGCGACAACTGATTAAGACGGTGATATTTCATCAAACTTAATTCAAAAATCTTGTGGTAAGCAATTTTCCATGAGAAAATATGCATTCTGAATTCTAATGTACCTTAAGGAACACACAGGTTGAATGAGAAAGAGATGACAATCACTTGCCACATGAGACTTCTTCATAAACACTACCATGCATTCCATGCCTCTCACAAGTAGATAGTGTTAACTCTATAGGAATAATTTCTTGGGATACTAGTTATACTCTTCTTCAAATGATGTCTGAACACTCTCCAGCCTGTGTCAGGTCTTTAAATTCAGTAAAAAGCCAGTAAAAAGCCGAGTTTTCGGTGGACCGCATGAACCGCCATCTTGGATTTGAATGTTGATAAGACCCTGGGGACGAGTTTGCTATAACCCATGATGCAATCTGATGCAATATTCCGAGAAAGGCGCTTGTTTCAACGGTCACTGAACGAAGTTCGAAGGACAGTTTGAAGATGTTTGAAAGCCATAAAATCTGGATTTGTTGGTTCTACAAGAGATTGTAAGTATAAAGAATCATAAGGCGTCTAGTTTTAGACTTAAAATAGTGTTTTTGATGATCTGTACTCCAATGATATTTACAATGTAAGCTCATCACTAAACTCGATCTTGGCCGTTTTGGATCTACCTTTGTACATGTCTCTCTTGGGTCTTTCTTCTTGTCTATAATCAGCTTTTCTGTAGAAGTCGATCTGAACGTGTGTTTCTGTTTTTATGAGCAGTTGCCATCAGGGAACTTCAAAGTGGAAACACAACACGAACTTATGATATGATTTTAATCACATGTCGCTTACATGCATGTAATTGTTGTGTGCCTATCTTTTCTAGTTATTGAAGCAGAAAAGCTTGAAGTACATGGAACTTCATTGTTGTAAAGCTAAGTGGAAAACAATTCACAAACATGGGCAATGACACTTTCACTATATAAGACTTATGTATATATATATATATATTTCAATTATTATCTGTTGGACTGCATGGAAAATGCAGTGTAGTAGCCTTGACTTGAGTGCGAAACTTGAAACTTTGAATTTTGTACAAAGATGTCAGTATAAGCTTAATTCTGTATGACACAAATAAACCCTTCGATTTTAGCAAATGAAATAAATCATCAACAGAAACAACATGTTCCAGCTGGTCTTTAATCTCTTGTGGGCTCTCAAAAAATCTTAGTGATTTTCATCAAGTGTAAATATTGGGAGGTTAATGTTGGCGAGTCATTGTATTTTGTTCAATGGCTAAATGTGGCTCTCATGTGCCCTACCCTGGTGAAAAACCTTACAGGATCTTTTAAGATCTTTAAAGATCCTCAAGGATCTTCAAAGATCTTCAAAAACTAGGTTCTTTCAAGGTTCTTTAAAGGATCCTGCATAGATCCTCAAAGATCCTTGACAACTTTCAAAGATCTTGCAGTTTTAAGATCCTGCAAAGATCTTCAGAAGGATCCTTTAAGATCCACAAGGATTTAACAAAGATCTTAATGGAATCTTATTTTCCACTTCTTGCAAGATCTTGAACAGATCTTTGCAAGGATCCTCAAAGATCTACAAATATTAAATGAGGATCTTACAAAGATCTTTAGGAAGATCTAGTAAAGATCTTTGTATGGATCCTTGAAGATCCTTTTAAGATTGCTCAAAGATCTTGCTAGGATCTTCTTGTAGCTGTGTGTAAGATCTTGAAAAGATCTTTGCAAGGATCCTCAAAGATCTACAATGATTTCATGAGGATCTTACAAAGATCTTTAGTAAGATCTAGTAAAGATCTTTGTATGGATCCTTGAAGATCCTTTTAAGATTCTTCGAAGATCTTGCTAGGATATTTTTGTTAATGTGTGTAAGATTATGAAAAGATCTTTGCAAGGATCCTGAAAGATCTACAAAGATTTTATGAGGATCTTACAATGATCTTTAATAAGATGTAGTAAAGATCCTTGTATGGATCCTCAAAGATCCTTTTAAGATTTCTCAAAGATCTTGCTGGGCTCTTTTTGTTTTAGTGTGTTAAAGATATCGTATGTAGATCTTTGACCATCTTTGTATGGATTCTTAAAAATCCTTTTAAGATTCCCCAAGAATAAAAGAAGACCTGCAAGGACAACTTATAAGGATCTTTAGAATGATATGTTCAAGATTTTGAAAAGATATTTGTACAGGGATTCTTTGAGATTTAAGATAAATTTACACCAACAAATTCTCCAAGCTGATTTCCTGTTTTTAAGTTGTTTCCTATCCTCACCCAACAGCAATCTTATAGCTTATATATGCAAAGTGTGAGTACAGCATTGATTTTCCTTTATACTTGCCTCAAAATTGTGGTCCTCTGCTAGCATCAAATTAAAGGCTACATTCAGTTCGGAAAGGTAAAGAATTGCAGTGTTGTGATATCTGCACCCTTACGAAAACAACCCTATTTTATTCCTATTTTATGGCTATTTTAATGCTATCACAGCTAATTTTTTTTCCTATTTTATCCTTGCAAAAATATCTGTATTTTATTCCTAGTTTACTAGATGAAGAAAACAGGACTTCTCTTTTATTTGTGTTTTACATTTATTTTAAACCTATTTTTAAGCAGGATAGAACAAAGTGGGGTATTTTATTTGTATTTTCCCATATGATCCTGCAAAATAGACTGTTTTATCCCTATTTTTCTTTGGGTGGCAAAGGCGATGACTTGCTCCTTTTTCAAAATAGACATAAAAGAGGCTATGAAAATCCTATTTTATTTGAGTCAACTTTGACTAATGACAAAATAGCTTTAAAATACACTATTTTATTCCTGTTTATGGACGTTGGTTTGACCCCTGTCTTTTTCATTGCAAAAAATATGCATAAAGTAGTCTATTTTAATCCTATTTCATTCCAGGCAGCCGCACCCAAACAATATTTAGAAATGGCAAAGTACATGTGTGCTTGTGATAAAATATCACTATATTTTATTTTGTATTATTCGTCAATTCAAGGTTCACTAAGTTGTTACGGTGCAAATCATGATTTTTAGGCTGTAGGAACTTCAACAATGAATCTATAGGTTCTACAATTCCATCACAAATTTATCAAACAGCAGTGCATGGGGGTTAATTATGGAAATCTGACATTTGAGAAGCTTGAATCAACTCTTCATGTTGACATTCAGTTTTCCTTTAGAAACGTGCATTTCAAAACGGTTAGTGTACCTTTAGGAACACATAGGTTGAATGAGAAAGAGATGACAATCACTTGCCACATGAGACTTCTTCATAAACAGTACCATGCACTCCATGCTTCTCACAAGTAGATAGTTTAACTTCGGTAAGAGTAATTTCTTGGAATAGTTATACTCTTCTTCAAATGATGTCTGAACACTTTTCAGCCTGTGTCAGGCCTTTAAATTCAGTAAAAAGCCGAGTTTTCGGTGGACTGCATGAACCGCCATCTTGGATTTGAATGTTGATAAGACCCTGGGGACGAGTTTGCTATAACCCATGATGCAATGTTCTGAGAAAGGCGCTCGTTTCAACGGTCACCAGAACGGTCACTGAACGAAGTTTGAAGGACAGTTTGAAGATGTTTGAAAGCCACAAAATCTGAATCTGTTGGCTCTACAAAAGATTGTAAGTATAAAGAATCATAAGGCTTCTAAATTGAGACTTAAAATGGTGTTTTGGATGATCTGTACTCCAGTGATTTTTACAATGTATCACTAAACTCGATCTTGGCCGTTTTGGATCTACCTATAATTGTCTCTCTCTTTTGGGTCTTTCTTCTATAGATCTTGTCTATTTCTGCTTTTCTCTACTGCAATCGTAACTTAAGCCAAAAACAGTTTAAAGCATGCCATAGAAGTCGATCTGAACGCGTTTTTCTGTTATGAGCAGTTGCCATCGGAGTTGAAACAGGAACACAAACTTATCATATGATTTTAATCACATTGTGTTCCTATCTTTTCTAGTTATTGAAGCAGAAAAGCTTGAAGTACACGGAACTACATGGTTAAAAAGCTAAGTGAAAAACAATTCACAAACATAGGCGATGACACTTTCAGTATATTTCAATTATAATCTGTTGCACTGATGTCACTATAAGCTTAAATCTCTATGACACAAAGAAACCCTTCGATTTTAGCAAATAAAATGAATCATGAACAGAAACAAGGTGTTCCCGCTGGTCTTTAATCTAGTGTGGGCTCTTCCCTTGGATACTGGGCAAAAAATCTTGTGATTTTCATCAAGTGTAAATATGGAAGGTTAATGTTGGCGAGTCATTGTATTTTGGTGCTTATGTTGTTTAAATTGCCATTTGCTTCTTGATTTAACGTCACTGTTTTTTATAATTCTGGGCCTTTGACCTGGCTTTGTATTCGTTTCATATGGCACATTTGCAATTTCATAAATCTCAATGTTGAATGGCTAAATGTGGCTCTCATGTGCCCTATTTAATAGCTATTTTTAACCCTGTTAAAAGGCCATTTTTAGGCTATTTTAACCCTCTTTCATGTCCATTTTAAATCTATTTTAATCCGTACGACTGTTTGATTCTCACTTTTCATTGGTTTATTTCAGCGGGCTAAAATACATTTTAGCCCGCAAAATGCGGCACAATGCCCAACAAAGTGATAACAATATACATGTATACACTCTTTGCAATTTAGAAACACTGTTTACAAGAATTTGATTGTACTATCCTCAGTTATTGAGAATAATTCACCTCAGATTCTCGCTCTCAAAATGTCCACTGCATTTAGTTTTGGTGACAGTTTGTCATTTTGGGTTATTGGGTTTTGCTTATTTATTTTGCTAAAAATATCTCCAAGCAGTACATGTATGTAGGTCCTTCACTCACTGACAATATGCAATAAAAAGATCCAATAATCGTAAATCCTTTATGAAACTGAATAAGAACCTTGGGGATCTTTGCTGGGACTTGAAGGATCCTTGCAGGAATCTATTGCTGCAGGAACCTAAAAGATCCTTGCAGGGATCCGAACCATCTTTGTAGGAACCTAAAGGGTCTTTGTAGAAACCTGACCAATCCTTGTAGGGACCTGAGGGATTCTTGCAGGAGCCTAAAGGATCCTTGTAGACCCTCAAGGATCTTTGCAGAGACTTCAGAGCAGGGACTTGAAGGACCCTCCAAGATCTTTGCAGGGACCTTAAGGATCCTCAAGTATCTTTGCAGGGACCTGAAGGATCCTAAAGGATCTTTGCAGGAACCTGAAGGATCCTAAAGGATTTTTGCAGGAACCTGAAGGATCCTCAAGGATCTTTGCAGGAATCTGAAGGATCCTAAAGGATTTTTGCAGGAACCTGAAGGATCCTCAAGGATCTTTGTAAGGACCTGAAGGACCCTCCAGGATCCTTGCAGGGACCTTGAAGATCCTTGAAGATCCTTGAGGATCCTTAAGGATCTTTGCAGGGACCTGAAGGATCCTCAGGGATCTTTGCAGGGACCTGAAGGATCCTTGCAGGGACTTGGCAAGGTCTTGGAAGATCTTAGAAAGATCCTACAAGATCTTAGAGGAAATGGATGAAGATCTTACAAGATCCTCATAAGGATCCACAAAGATCCTAATGAAGATCTTTAAAGATCTTTGAAGATCTTGTAAGGTTTTTCACCAGGGCTATTTTATAGCTATTTTTAACCCTATTAAAAGGCTATTGTAAGACTATTTTAACCCTATTTTGTCTATTTAAAACTATTTTAAACCTGTTTCATGTTTATTTTAAAGTCTCTTTTATGTCTCTGTGATTCATGTAGTATTAGCATATACACACTCAGTGATCTTGGTGTTTTAAGCAATCTGATTGGTTCGCTATCTCTGGCTAATGAGCATTATTCACCCCCTACCGAGTGAATAATGCGTACGCCAAACAAAAATAAAGCATACTTTTGATTCACACTGATTTGAACGGTGTCTAAGGACCATTATTCTAGACTGTCACGAGGTTTTTTCGAATATTAACTATAGATTTTCCATGTTCAAAGATTCTGTAAATAGTTTCGCGAATTCGCGCATGCTTTGTGCCGCTTGCACGTTTTCCACGCATGAATTGAGAGGTCAATTAAATAGATTTTTAATGGTTTCCTTCTGAAAATGTTGTTGAGATCACTTCCTGTGTATATACTAATAAAAACAATTATTCTTCTCAATCTCGGTGAATAGTGGCAGAATAATTGTTAATTATTATCTACTTGTAGTGGTGCAATAGGCCATTTCGGAGTTCTCTATTAACTATAAACATGATTTTAGTTTTTATTAAGACTGATTGATGAATTTTGGATTATTTATACTTAGCAAATGGGAATGCTAGTGATGTTTAGTTTTCACCTTTGAGCATTTTTTCTGGATTTGCTAAGAATTTCATCACTGTATATAATTTTAGATATTTCTCCTAGTAATAATAAAAGTATTTCTTTATACACAAGCAAATGTTTTTTCATGAAGTCTTTTGTGATAGCTCTTAATGTAAAATTACTTGCAGATCTCAGCAGAAAATCCTGCATGCACCTTTTACATTGTTAAACCCTTACTGTATCTGGCAGTTCACAGTTTTATTGTCTCAAGGCCTCTAAGGGTGAGATTAAATGCAGACAAGTGACTGTCCTAAATAAATTTACAGAACCATTGGAGATCGTTAAGGAGCTTTTAATAAAAATTAAAGGAACTGTGAGGATCTTCAAGGGTGGCAGGAATAGACAAAGATCTTTGTAAGACCCTCAAGGATCCTACTGGGTTTTGAAGATCTTAGCAGGAATAAACAGGGATCTTGTTCTGATCCTCAAGGATCTGTAAAGATCGATCTTGGCAAGAAGTTTGAGGATCTTGGCAAGAACATTGGGGATCTTGAAAGATCTTTGAGGAGAATTATAAGGATCCTTGAAGATCTTGATAGGAATAGATAAAGATCTTTGAAAGACCTTCAAGGATCCCTCAAGAACCTTGAAGATCATGGCAGGATCTTTTTAGGATCCGTGAAGATCCTTGAGGATCTTGGCAAGAAGATTGAGGATACTTGAGGATCTTGGCAAAAATATTGGGGATCTTGAAAGATCTTTGAGGATACTGACAAGAAATTACAAGGATCCTTGAAGATCTGTGTAGGACTGGCTTTCTCTTTAAGGATCCTTGAGGATCTTGATAGGAATAGATAAAGATCTTTGAAAGACCTTCAAGGATCCTTCAAGAACCTTGAAGATCTTGGAAGGATCTTTTTAGGATCCTTGAAGATCCTTGAGGATCTTGGCAAGAAGTTTGAGGATCCTTGAAGATCTTTGGCAAGAATATTGAAGATCTTTGAGGATCTTTGAGGATCTTTGAGGATCTTTGCAAAGATCCTTGAGGATCTTGATGAAGATCCGCAGTAAGATCTTAAAAGATCCTCATGGAGATCTTCAAGGATCTTTCAGGATCTTAAAAAGATTTTCACCAGGGGTGCGCACTAACAAAAGTAGGCACCGTCCTTAAGGTGGCTCAATAGGGTTTTAAGAGCGCGCGCACCGATGATGCGAGCTTTAGTAATGTGCGCGCGCTAGCTGACGCAAGCTCATGCAAAGCAGCGAACAAGCTAACAAGCTCAGTCTAAATGTTGCTAAAACTGAGCTAATGATTATTGGATCAAGACAAAGGCTATCTGCCCAATGTGACGATGTAGAAATCAGAATTGATGACCAAATTATCAAGAGAGTCGTTCATACCAAATCCTTGGGTCTTACCATAGATGCTCACCTCTCTTGGGGTAATCACGTTGAAGAGATTTGCAAGAAAGTCTCTTCAGCTATAGGCGCCCTAAAACGTGTGCGGCCGTTTATATCCAAAGAAACTGCAATTCTAATTTATAACACCTTAATTATGCCTCATTTTGATTACTGCAGCCCCGTCTGGGACTGTTTGAGTAGTTACTTGAGTGATAAGCTCCAAAAATTACAGAATCGCGCAGCCAGAGTTATTACTAAATCACCCTTTGATGCGAGCTCAAACCACCTTCTCTCCACCCTCAGCTGGGAGAGGCTATCTCTTCGCCGAAAGAAACAAAAAGCCTTAATGATGTATAAAACCATGAATGACCTTGCTCCGGAATATTTACAAAGTCTTTTCTCTCAGCGTCACTCTGCTTATAACTTAAGAAACTCTGAGGGAAGGCTGACCCTGTCCAAACCAAGCACCAATTATTTGAAACGAAGCTTCTCTTACAGCGGGGCCATGCTATGGAATAACTTGCCCAAAAACTTAAAAAATGCTGCATCCGTTGAGCATTTTAAGCGAAATATCAAGAAGGTAGCTGATATATCGGATTCCCACACGGCAATCATGTAAAGCAGTTGTAATTAGTTTTAGTTTTTAACTTAAGCTTAACTGATGATTTTCCGTGTTTAAATAAAGATTTACATACATACATACATACATAGCTCAAATTACAGCCCAGAAGTAGAAACAGAGAAACCATTTAAAAGAAAACGCGAAGAAAATGGTTTGGACGGAAAGGTCTTGTGTGTATATTGACGAGACCGCCATTGTCGAGTCGCTCATCAACAAAACCGCGTGGTTCGAAAATTCGCGCATGCTCACATAGCGATCTTGGCGAGTTCCTATTCTGATGGCGTAATTGCCATTGAGGTGAAAAATAGAAAAATCCTTATTAGATTTCTCGAATTTCCTTCGGTGAAATTCCTTAAGATTTGGCAGAGAAGTTATTCCTTATTAGCTTTCCTTGCTTTCAATTTATCAGAAAAATTTGTAAGACAAGGTTTTCGCTCAGCCAAAAAAACACAAAAATGCTAAAAACGAAAAAACTACCTTGACAACCCCTACTTTTTTCGATTTTAAAAGTTTCTTCTTGCCAGATTCTACCCGGTTTGAGCATATCAGAAAATTTT
>JAHPZR010009175.1:2500-5000 GCA_019787425.1 Platygyra sinensis | reverse complement strand
TATTTGATTCTATACACTTGGACATCCCATCCCTTTAAATCCAGACATTTCAAGATATCATTTCCAATATGGAATATTCCTACTCTAAATCAATTGTGCAATGTCAAAAAACATTCTTGTCAGCATGCAATTTTAGATATAGGTAAGCATCCTTGGCTTCTTCGGGCTGAATGTCATCAGGATCTGGCAAATGCTGTTCACATTCCCTTCGCACAGCTGGCCTCAAATAGTCATCAGTATCCTCCAGAATATCAGACTGTTCAGCAACTTCCAGCAGTTGCTCCTCTGTTATGGTGATGCCACAGTGTTCTCCACCATACTGTTCTGGGAAATGGTAAATATGCTCGGGACTCCTGCTGGCAGGTATTTTCCTTTTTGTTTACGGGTCCTGTGATTGTTCCAGACATACTCTCTAAAAATATCTAGCTCTTTTTGGATTACAGGGATGTACACATAGGCCAGCAAGTCTGTAGCGAAGTGATGAAAATAAATATATAAATGAGTGCACAAGTCATAGCATAGAGAATTAAAGAAAGTTACTTGAGCTACCTGCTCTCAATGACATATTTTTTTTTTTCAAATTTCAGCAGTAGGTGGAATAAAAAGAATTTCAAGGCGTTTTGCAGGGGCCAGGGGCAATTTTAAAGGGTGTTTTTCAGGAACTGCAAGAACTTTGTGGACCCTGGGGAGCCCTTTAAGAGATTATCATTTACCAGCCTTCCATTGACTTTTTCAGTTTTTAACTCAATGCATATTTTCCTAAGACATATCCCATGTTATTGTACACTGAGAGCTGCACAATAAGATTTAGTGTGGGGGTTGGGACATCCATGCTGATGCTACATTATGAAATATAATTATCAAGACTTAATGCTATAAAAAAATAATAATGTACATGTATTTTTACAGGCCAAATTTGATTTTAGATCTAAATTTATCACCTACATTGTGTGGTAAAGATTGTGTGCTCTGACAAGCAATGACTCACAGAAACCCACAAAATTACAAGAATACACATGTATATATAGGCACTATCAAAATTTCATGCCTGTCAATTTTGTCACTAGAATCATATTCTCCACTTTCAACTAATGACTGGAGCTGGTCTTTAAAAAACCTCTCCATCCTTTCATGAAGGTCTCGCCACCGCCTCTCTATCTTGTTCTGGGTGGAGGGTCCATAGAGTACAGCATCTGTTGGATTCACCAAATCACCATGTTTCTCCCTCAGAAAACAATGAATTGTGGCCATAATCAGTTTCAGTCCCTCTGTATACTCTCAGAGTGCGTGGCAAAACTAATAGAGAAACACAAACACCAAAATTAGATAAAGGCCTTTCGAGACAGGTGATTTTTGCTGACACTCAATTGTAATCGAAGGCAGTCGACTGTAGCTAATGGCATTTCCTTGTAATCTGTGGTCATTGATAGCAATTACAGGATAATCAATATTGGCTGATATAGCAATCAAAAATAACTGTGCACTTCCTAAAAATATTCGTACCTACCACAAGGTTGGTCATTGGAAATTCCGAGTGGGCGGGGGAGTCTCAATAGCAAGAATCTTAAAGGGAAAGAATGAATCTTAACTGAAAATTCCAGGGGGGAGGGAGGATTCAAACCAAATAACCATTGCTGGTGTGGGGTATATTTTCTGGAACCACACATTGTCACTGGTTGTTATAAATGATATATATGATTCCTGATGATCAATTCCCATCAGCTGACTAGGACAGGTGATTGAATCTTAAAGTGTTCGCTACAAAAAGCAGTCTTACCTCTAGATTTGAACAGGTATTCAAAGTAGAATCTTGCTATAACCTTGGGATTGTTGCTTGATGTCCACACTCGTAGGAAGTTCATACTTCCACTGTAGGTATCTAAACCACCATAAATACATAATGGGAACATGGATTTCTGGTACCCACAAAGTTTATCATGCCCATCAAGGGACATTGTACAATCTGCACCCTGTTAACAACAAACAAAATTGTTCTCTGTAAGGTTTATTTTGAAATGCTTGTTTTTCCCATTATTGCAAGTTTAGAAGGAAACCTTCACTTACCACATTTACTCAAACTCGTGCTATGCACTAACTTTCAAAAAAGTGCCACCCACGAAAGCATAAAAATATTACGAGGCTCCATGCAATAACTTTCGCTAAATTGCTGGAAATAGTCTAATATATTATTTCTCTCAAAATCATAGAAATAATAATTTATTGTTTCATAACATTTGTATATTTTTATGTTGTCACTCGTGTCGGGACAAGCATCAACAACTTGGCACTGCTATACATTAAAGGGGCAGAATCCCATTTAATATCTGTATCTCACAGAGAGGCTGCTACTTACACCAGCCACAAAGGCATTTGTTCGACGTAGTCAATTACATTGGCCTACTCCACCTCTCGCTTCAAGTCCTTGCGGGTCCGCTTCCTCCATCACCGCATATACCAAATCGCGTGGAACTTTCAGTCCATGTAACTCTCGTACTTTTTG
>JAHPZR010009174.1:0-29632 GCA_019787425.1 Platygyra sinensis | reverse complement strand
TATGACAATTGAAATCAGTTGACACACTTCACGCCTAACCCTAAGCTCTCCCTAACCCTAAGCTATACCTAACCCTAAGCTATACCTAACCCTAAGCTATACCTAGCCATAAGCAACACCTAACCCTAAGCTATCCCTAACGCTAAGCTCTCCCTAAACCTAAGCTCTCCCTAAACCTAAGCTATCCCTAACCATAAGCTATACCTAACCCTAAGCTATACCTAGCCATAAGCAATACCTAACCCTAAGCTATCCCTAACGCTAAGCTCTCCCTAAACCTAAGCTCTCCCTAAACCTAAGCTATCCCTAACCCTAAGCTATACCTAACCCTAAGCAATACCTAACCCTAAGCTATCCCTAACCCTTAGCTATCCCTAACCCTTAGCTATCCCTAACCCTAAGCTATCCCTAACCCTAAGCTATACCTAACCATAAGCAATACCTAACCCTAAGCTATCCCTAACGCTAAGCTCTCCCTAAACCTAAGCTCTCCTAAACCTAAGCTATCCCTAACCCTAAGCTATACCTAACCCTAAGCAATACCTACCCCTAAGCTATCCCTAACCCTTAGCTATCCCTAACCCTAAGCTATTCCTAACCCAAGCTATCCCTAACCCCAAGCTATCCTTAACCCCAAGCTATTCCTAACCCTAAGCTATCCCTAACCCTAAGCTATACCTAACCCTAAGCTATACCTAACCCTAAGCAATACCTAACCCTAAGCTATCCCTAACCCTAAGCTATCCCTAACCCTAAGCTATCCCTAACCCCAAGCTATCCCTAACCCCAAGCTATCCTTAACCCCAAGCTATCCCTATCCCTAAGCTATCCCTAACCCTAAGCTATCCCTAACCCTAACCTATCCCTTTCCCTAACCCTAACCTGACCCTTGCATTTAGTACAGTACACAGTAAAAACTAAGTAGCCTCAAAAGGCTCTTATAAAATTTGTATTTCTTGGAAGTTAGGCTGTTTTGCCTTCTCAAATTAGGTTCTTGTTTTGTTGGAGGTAAAATTGGGTTTGTTTGGGAGAATATCTAGTAGTATTTATACATGTTGTTATCTGTGTTGAAATAACTTCAATTTAAGCTAATAGAAACTCTTAAGTTTGCTATTATAATAAATTGACTTTAAGAACTCTGTAGAATCTGCTTCAACATTATTTTCTATTTCATCAGGTTCTTTCAAAACATTAGCCTAAAGAGGTTTTGTTCTTATTATCTGTGGGTTTTTGGGGTACTACAAACCTGACATGATAACAAGTGTCACATGCATGGTTCACTGTTGTCTTTTTTCTCAGATGAAATAAAATATTGGTTTGAATTGTGTTTGTTTGAGACTTAGAGAAAATTAACATTGCTTAACTGCTTTACACCTTCATTTGTTATGTTGTTGTCCCCGAGGTTTAAGATACTCAACTGACTATTTACAGTATATACACTGAAAATTGAAAAGATCTGTTTCAGCCCCAAAGTGTCAATTCAGCCCTGCTGGGGAAAGTCTGATTCAAACCTTCCTGGAGCCATTTGAGCGTAATCTGGGCCAAAAAAGCTACATCAAAAAGCTATTCCAGCCCACGTTAGGGCCCATTTCAGCCCAAGGACCAAATCAGCCCTAGCCAATTGGACTGTATTGGCCCTGATTTAAGGGAGCCAAATTAGACCCAAAAATAGGACTGTATTTTACTCACCGAATCGGCCCTATTTTTAGGGCTAAAACAGATATTTCTGATTTACAGTGTATTGATTGCCCAAGAAGAGGTGATATTCCTATGAATGGTTACATTACGATTCGTTCGTGGTAGATTATTTGCAGTAGTTACGATTCCTGCAACAGCGCGGATAGCCGGCATATATCCGGATGTACACAGGCTACAACAGCGACTACCGCATGAGGTAGTCTCGTTTACGTGAGCGTGACATAAAAATCCTAACATTGCATGGAAATAGGTCGATACTTAAATCGGGTATACAACGCTATTAAATTAATTTCGATCAGTGTGATCCCCGTACGTAGCATGCCACGTACAGTTCACTTTTCATTGCTTGTAAAATAACAATGGCATCTGAGAATCACGAGCAATTTTAGTTGTCGCGGTTGAGTAAAAGATTGAGTTATAACCAAGGTGGTATGATATGTGTACATGTATGTGTATCACTTTCATACAAGTGCTTCGAAAAAGGTACAAAACATAATATTTTTTTACTGCCCAATAAAAAACGCGTAATATTACCAAAATACATTTAATGAGACCAGAATAAAAGAAAACTGACTTCTGACACACTCATATTTCTTAAAAAAAAAATAAAATTGCTTCATCCAAACCATATGTTACATCTTTTGTTTGCTATTGTCGTACATTGCGTTCAGAGCAGTTTCCCGAGTATCGTATAACCAACTCCAAAACAATTACTATGACCAGTCTCAACAAACGTAGACAGCACAGTGAACCAATCAAAACTCGAACTTGTCCCACCGCAAGTGTCTTCCATCTGACGACCATCTGACTGGTTGAGCAAGCCACCTGAAATTCTTTAAAACCAATCATATAGGCCAGCAAAGATAAATTATCGATGCTCAGTCGAAAACCACTCTAATCGAGTCACGCCATGTAGTCAACTCTTCTCAAATACACGCCGACAATAGTGGCATTTCTGAAAATCAAATGCCATATCTCTGGTGCGGTCCTACGCAGACGCTCTTTTGGGGGTTGTCACGCAATCTTCCTCCCTGACGGGGAGAAGATTGCGTGACGAGCAACTAGAGCGTCTGCGAAGTAGGCTATCCAAGGGGAATCCTATATGAAGGTGTGACGCAAGGAGTCTCAGACAGGACTGTACACGAATGAATAAGCCACTCCTGAAGGTACGTGACCAAGGGATAATTACAACTCTCGGACGCGAGGCCACCATAATTGGCAAGTATACTGTAGATGTAGATCATCAAGTAGTGTCACTCAATAGACCTTTTTCGCTTGTACATTTTGTCTTCCCAATACAGATCATGTGATGATACTCAGGAGATTTGATCCTTTGTCTTGTTCATTAAAAAGAGTACATGCAGACATATTCATGCTTGCATGAACCCTTTTTTAACGAACAAAACAAAGGATCAAATCTCCTGAGTATCATCACATGATCTGTATTGGGAAAACAAAATGTACAAGCGAAAAAGGTCTATTAACTGAAACTATTCAGAGATAGAAGTTTTCGAATGAGCTGATGATTTTACTTTTAGCAAAGCTGTGCTCTTTGCACGTGTGCGTTCTTTTCATATTCCCTCGTTTGGAAATTGGTTCATGTTCGTTGAAATTTACAAGCTTGCAACTAGAAAGCGAGCCTTGATGGTAAAATTAGCCACTCCAACGTAAATATGAATGACACTATTGTGAGAGAATCTCCTTCGTTCATCACGAAAGTGAGCGAACTCTTTTTTTTCCTTTAACTTTGATAAGAATCATATACATATGTTACAGTTTAAATAACTTAGGTTTTTTAAAAAAATAAACATTTTTCAGAACGGGTGATGTCGCTTTTGAGTTCTTCTCGTGTAAAGATAATTTGCCGAGCTGGGATCTTTGTTCAAGTAAGTCGGCACTCCAAAGATGTTCCAGGAACTTCCCATGAACGGCGGACGGACTGCATAATGATTGTTGAAAAGTGTGCTGACGGAAAAGTTTCCAGTGGAAGTTAATCCACTTGGAGGTTCAGTTCCTTGGCTGTTGGAGATATTGGAGTTATGATCGTGTCCAACTTTGACGGCTTGTGAAGCAACTGTTGACGAGACTCTAACAAAAGAAAAATAAACATATATAGTTATTCCTCCTACAGATGATGTCATGGATTCTTGTGCAAAAACGTACAGATGATGTCACGGATTCTTGTGCAAAAAGCCTTAACCAAGTTCCAGTGGTGACCAATTCCTATTTTCTCGCTGCATTTTGGTTCATTTACAAGTCTGTAAATGCATTATGTAACTGTCTATCATCTTATATCAAACATTAGCACGCAGAACATGAGAGGCAGTGGTAAAAAGGTAAATCTGCATACGAGCCAATTGTGGCCCATCAGGCCGGAGCTTATCCCGGTTTCTATAGCATGACGCGACTAGGAGTATTTCTACTCCCCCCTGGATGGGATGCTAGTCCATCACAGGTTACCCCCCGGCATTAAATTCGCCGGTACCCATTTATACACTTGGGTGTAGAGAGCCACTGTGAGAGCAAAGTGTCTTGCCCTAGAACAATAAACGTTCACATGCACAAAAAAATAAAGCAGTAGAACCCCGCCTTATGGTCACCTCGTTATTACGGCCACTATTTTCTGATAAAATACCCTTTTTATGCGGCCACCCCGTTAGACGGCCACATTCTGAGATCCCAACCTGGCTAATTTATTTACGATTTTACTTCGTTTATACGGCCACTCAAACCAGGTATGTTCATCTTTCCATTGTTAATATTGTATGACCTGATTGAAGTTTCAATTTTTTATTCTCGATGCTTATTAAAGAACAGATGTTTAGAAGTTCAGCTGTGACATAGCTGTTAACATGCCACTCAGTTTTAGCCGGTCATAAAATTTGACACTACCATGTTAATACGGCCAAATATTCACGACCTGTTGGTGACGGGATTAACAGGGTTCCACTGTAATAAAAGGAAGCTTAAGCAACGACGACGACAACAACGACGACGACGACGCCGAGGACGACGCCTAGTAAAAAATGAATTTACATTTTACAAGCGAAATTCGCGATTGTTTAGATCTGTTCAGTGCGCCAATGGCTCTAAAAACCAAGCTTAAGCTAAATATGCAATGGCGGCGTTCAATTCCAAATGGAAATACGAAAAATTAGCTGTCGTCGTCCACGCTCCGTAGACGAAGCAGAACTTGGTCATTTCACGTTATTGTTTTGCAGAGGGCGGCAAAAAAAATGTAGAAAGATTTATAACACACGTGCACAGCTATTGTTCTGGACCGAGTTGTTCGAAGCCTGATTAAGCTAACCCAGGGTTAGCGAGAATTTTTATTTAAGTTTTGTAACTATTTGGTTAGGTAATCTGTTCATATTGTTTGCCCTTCTGTTTTGAGCTGTAGCAATCTCAAACTACACCAAACGTTAGAGGTGAAAAACATTTTTAAACAAGAAAAAATGATGCTTCAGTTCACGTTTAACCCTGGGCTAACGTTAACCGGCTTTCGAACAACCCGGCCCTGCACATTAAATTTGTTTGGTGACGTTCTCGTTGTCGTCGTCGTCGTGGTTTGCTTAGGACCTGTTTACATGGAGGAAGGGTGCCCCGGCTAACCGGGCTACCCGGCTAGAAGAGTTGACACATAGCCCGCCTTTATATGCTACTCACCTAACCGGGACAGTGAGTGGGCTGCGTGAGTTATCTTTTGAGCGGCTGCTAAGCACAACAAACAAAATGGCCGACCAAAGAAACGTTTTTCACCTTTTCATTTTATTTCAGCTTCCTGCACAGGCACGGGCCTGTTCCCCGCCTGAGAACCATCTATTACACTGATCTCCTCAGATTGACTGTCATTCTGTTCGGCAGATAACACTGGCTTATGGTATGTACGGAAAATTGACCTGGTGCTGCCACGTTTTCGCGGCTTATCTCACCTCAGCTAGCCGGGATAGCCCGGCACGAACCGTTTACATGGTAAAAAGCTATCCCGCCCAGCCGGGTGCCCCGCGGGGTAAGTAGACAGGGTTCCCCGGGTAGGCAGGCTACCCTGTCTGGCATGTAAACGCTTCAATACGTTTTCTAAAGAAACGCATAAGAAGTTAGCCCTCCCAAGGTAGCTCGGTTAGCCGGGCACCCTCCCTCCATGTAAACAGGCCCTTAAGCTCCATAATATCCTTTCAAGGCCACTCACTGTTCTTGTTGTTCACGTGCAGCAATCGGTACCGTCACCACCTGCTCCACGAAAGGATTCTCCACTGAAGTGAGATGCAGTGATCTAGCTCTTCCTCCACTGTTGTTTCTATAAAAGCTACTGTTATCAGCTTTTGAGTCCAACGCTATCACTGCTACAGCACCTTCTTTGTTCGACTTTGCAATATCCGCAGACCTCATGCGGCTCGAGTAGCGACTGTACGATGTGGCGCGAGCCGCCAAACCACGTGACGCGTTGAGAGCTCCTGAGCGATTGTGATTGGTTGCTTCATATGGTCTGGTGTTTCATGAAAAAAGTGGGTCAGTGGAATGATTGGAGTATAAAAACAAAAGTTCAATTCCGGGGAATCGCATCAGATTACAAATTTTTCTTCACATGCCAGAGTACATGTAGATGTTTAATGCAAACATCTTTGCCACGGTTTGAGTGTTGATGTAGAACCTGATTTACAACTTCGGACCGTTTCAGTCACAAGTATTGGCAGCGTTTCACACTAAACTTGGGGTTAATGTTTTTATAAAAAAAAATCAAAAGGGGCAGAGCTGTATGCACTGCATGGCCTAAGGAATACTACGAAAATCCTAAAACAAATGGCTATACCAGCATGGTTAATAACTTATACAGCTGCAGGAAAATTAAAAACCCTGAAAACGACCAGTCATCGTTGTCTTCTAATTACACGCACAGCTTACTACGCGCCCCAAATTAACTACAGTGTGTATAGAAATACTTGGGTTACTAAGGACAAGAAAACAGACCAAAACAGAAATAAAAAAGAATTTGAACAAAAACGATCGTCATCCTACCCTAACTCCGTCCCTCTCGTCACAGAACCACGCCCTGCAGAAGAACCCCGTGAGCCTGGAGCTGAGTTTCTCGATGAAGGCCTGGGTACAACGGGGGGCAGGTGGATATCTCGAAGTGAATCACCTATCCTAAGTGCTGTGCTTGGTTCAGCTTCTGTCTTGCGTGCGATATCATTCGAGAAGTGGTGCAACTTACTACTGCTGTTTGGTCGAGTTGATAGATTACGTGAAGAGCCGGACCGAGATCTCTGCAGCAGCGGTGGCTCGTCATCATGATCTATGAATTTTGCGAAAGAGAAGAAAGTGAGAGAAAGAGAATAAAGAAAATTCATTCATTGGTCAAATCCAATTAGCAAGCACGAAGGTCTTCGAGAATATTAGCAGCCTAAATTACTTCTTGTTAGTAGGCAAACTCGAGGCTCGCCCTCGAGGGTTATTGCCTGGGGCTTTTCTCATACGGTTACGGTGCGAGTGAAGCGGGGTCCGTGTATAAGAATCACCAAGGGCAATGTTCTCCCGTGTGTTCTCGAGTCACCATTGTAGCGAGAGTAAATAAGAAGTTTCCACACTCACTCTTATTAACATTTTATTGTAAACTATTTGACCGCCGTACTCTGGAGCCCGATGTTCGTTTCTCACCGTTTGAAGTGAAAATAGGCGGTGGTGGGCGACGTAACGAAAAAAACTGAAGCTAGAGAGATCGCAAGTGGTAACAGAGGTTTCACGTTACCCGGTTATAGTTGGAAGTTGGTATAATGGTCTAAAAGATACGCGAAGAAATTGATTGCAAAGAGATATCATGATTTCAGGGGTTTAACGCGGGTCAGTTTGGTACGCGATTTTGATAATTCCCATTCTCACTTGTTCTCCGGTATGGATGAACTGGAGGCCTTCCTGACTGACCAACATTAGCAAGGCGTTGACTTCGACGAGGTACATGACCGACAGCTACATTACATGTAAAAAAGAAAAGAAAAGAAAAAGAAATTGACGAATGCACAGGCTGTAGGAATACACAACGGATTTAAAGGATCAGCGAGCGAGTAAACATGCACAGAAACCGCTTAGTTGCCTAGCTGAAGATTCGTGTCTAAGTACATATAATGCCGTCTTTGCCGCATCTTTTACGGCTTTACTACCGAGCGATGTGACCAACAGCAATGCAGTCTACACAAACGCACAAAGGAGGACTAGCGACGCATAACTGTAACAGCCATAACCATTTCTTACCTTCCAAATCAGAGAAGAAGTGCTCGTGGATAACAAAGTTATTGGCCTGAAAAGAGGACACTCAGTCAGTATTTCCCCAATAAATGTCATTTAGGAACAGCTCTAGCCTCGTGTTTTCACAGTAAAAATCATCCTAATCAATCGTAAGTCGTGATAAAAGTCCAATCAGAAACTTAGAATAATAATAATAATAATAATAATAATAATAATAATAATAATGATAATGATAATGATAATGATAATGATAATGATAATGATAATGATAATGATAATGATAATGATATAATGATAATCATAATAATAATGATACTAATGATAATGATGATGGTGACAATGACGATGATCATGATGATGATGACAATGACGATGACGCGACGACGACGATAATGAAAATTTGTTAATTTATATTGCGCTTTTTAACATACAATGATCAAAAGCGAATAAAAACAACAACAACTCTATTTACAGTTAACTCAAAACCATAGCTCAAACATTTTACATTCCAGTAGACGAATAGACTGAGGTACATGTATACGCACTGAGTAGGGGCATTCGTATTTTGAGACCAGGGCACCAATTCTATGATGAGAATTAATTCCATAAAAGTCTTGCATTCTCTTGAAATGCCCATTGATTACTGACATCTGACCAACCTGTGGTACAGCATTCTTTAGACCATAGTGCTTCTTCAGAAAAGAGACAAACTTGTGAGAAGGTCTGTCTATAGCCAACTGGTGTGCCATTTTACCCTCCATCTAAAAAAGAAATATAATAAATGCAAGTGTAAGATGTTCGTTACAACTTCACCTTGCATACGGCGGCTGTTCCCGCAGTACGAGCGGCAGTCAAAACTGAGCTGTCCATTATATTGGCCTTTTTCTTCGCAGCTAACAAAAATAAAAACAATACCAAAGTTGCTTTGGCCTCTTCTAAAAGTTAACTGGAGAATTCCGGGTTTAATTTGACGAGGAACGGCAGATTTTGTTCAAAATAGTAATTATTATCCTATCTAGCAACACTCGACGAACTACGAGCGAGTAGCCATGCCGGACGCCGGCGACCCATTTTTGGCGCCAAATAAGAAGCTTGGAGACACAAATGTTTCTATTTTTCACTTTTCACAATCTGATAAAAATTGAAGGCTTCGGTGGAAAAAGGGCGTTAGATTTTTTACTGAAAAGTGAACTTTGTCAAAAACGCTCCAAATTTGGCATGCAGGTTTGTTTCCGTGTGTCAAACAATGTTCTGCATGTTTTTTCCCTGAAGTTTGCTTCCTTTTTGAGATATTACGTATGTAAAAAACACATTTTTCCAAGGGCATCCTCTGGGGACCTTTTGTTGAATGGAAAACAAAAGAAACCTTTTGTTTCGCCAAGCGATCAACTCACTATAATACCTTAAGCTCTTACTACTGCTTCGTTAGCACAAGCGGATGAGGCGCTGAACGGGCCAGATTCGAATTTGTTTTGCCGTGACGCCGGTTCGATACGAGGTCGCTCAATTCTTTTTCGCTCTGTTCCTTTTCTTTTTTCAAAAATGAAGATATCTATTTTTAAAAAAATGCGTATACAGCGGGAATCTGGAGAGATTTTTTTATACAGGTTATTGTGACGTGAGACAACACGTGAATTTCGATCGAGCGTCAAAGCAAAGAGAAGTGATGCATGATGCAGTACAGCTCTTTCGACTAATATCTTAAGCATTGTTTTTAAGCACCTTGTAGCCTGCCTGGTGGTTGATAGGCATCATAAAGCCTTGATAAACCCGTAAGTCACCAGCACGTTTTAAAGAAGCAAAACGTGTTCTGTAACTTCCAACGCAACTGATATCAGCGGCAAGTCAGCTATCAGCGTTCGAAGTCAGGTCGATCCAGGCAGCAAAGTCCAAGAGCAGTTCTTGCCCAAGAATAAAACCCTGTCGTGAGTTGTGGCCCATTTGCCAAGCGTTGCTAGCTTCAAAGTTTGGAAAATGAGAACTGCTTTTAGACTTATAAAATTTTTCTTGCATCATCCTCCATGTTTACCCGCGCACGAGGTGTAACAGAACCTTCCCGGCATGCGTTTCGATCACGTTCGGCAAGACAAGCCAAGACAAGACAAGACAAGACTAGACTCCGTAAATCACAATAATATTTAACTACATTACAGAGCGTGTTTTTTCCTTTTTTATTCCAACATAATAATGGCCAACAAGAAGCGATCGATTGATTCAAACATAGATCTGTGATCCAGGTTGCGTTGATTTTACTTCAAATCGGCATGATTTGTAGTGTTTTAAACTTCTGGGATCAGGGGCCATGCAGATGTAAGGAGAGAGACCTGTACGTTGCACAGAAGGGTTAATCTGTTAATCTGTCAGCCCTACATTTTTAAGCTTATACGTTGCAGGCAGTTAAAATGAAATAGAGATCCTTGCTGTGACGCTTTAACGTGAAATCAACATTTTAATCTATTTAGGCCCGAAATCGCCGTTTTCGAGTTTACGTGCTGAGTGAAATGAACAGCTTGCTGGATTTGAAGTGAAATCAACATCCTTGCCGTCATGCCTTAACGTGAAATCGCGTAAAGTGAACATTTGGCTGTAATTTGAGTGAAATTAACGTCTTTGCGGTCGTGTGATAACGTGAAATCAAAATTTTAACGGTTTTAAAAACCTGAAATCAACATTTTTTAAGGTTACATCTTGATTGTTTTCCTTGGCCTAACACTGCACTAACCCTAACGCGTCCTGACCTTAACTCTAACGTTATCCGAAGCGCTAACCCTAATAATAATAGACTGGTTTATTAAAAATCACCTCGCAGTAAAATACTGAATTGCGTAATTGTTCACAAGCTACTCATATACAAACATAAATATAAGACTTAAAGTTCTATTAAAAGTACTCGTTCATCTCAAATTGAATTGGTCACAGCCGCACACTTCACGAAAAACGAATTAGCAAATCGCTTTGTCTTGGCTGCTGGAACATTGTACGTTCTTTGGCGCCTTAAATTATAATGAGGACTATAGGCTTCAGGAATTAGGTGATGTAGTTTACTGTTCTGATTCTCACTGATTGATCTAAATAACGACTTTGTAATGACTTCGTGGTGTTCCCTAATAGAAGTCAAACAGGCGCAATGAAGCGCTAGCGCTAACCCTAGGCAATAACCCTCACCCTTCAACACTAACCCTAGTTTCAAGCGGTAAAACTAAACGTTAACTCTAAGCCTAACCATGTTCCGTAACCCTAGTTTCAAGCGGTAAACCTATTTCAAGCGGTAACCCTAGTTTCAAGCGGTAGCCCTAAGCGTTAACTCTAAGCCTAACCTTGTTCCGTAACCCTAACCCTTCAACGCTAGCCCTAGTTTCGAGCGGTAACCCTAACCCTAAGTAAAACCCTAAAGGTTTAAGTCCTTGCGGTGGCGTGATAATGTGAAATCAAAATTTTAAGTCTCTGTAAATGACCTGATATCAACATTGTCTAGCTTGCGCATTGCGTGAAATTAACATTTGGCTGTAATTTGAGTGAAATCAACGTCTTTGCGGTCGCATGTTAACGTGAAATAAAAGTTTTAACGGTTTTAACCTGACATCAACATTTTTTGAGGTTACACGTTGCAAAAGATCAATATTTTGCTGGATTTTAAGTGAAATTACCGTCTTTGCGGTCACGTGCTGACGTGACAACAAATACAGGGTTTTTTGCATACGTAATATCTCGAAAACGAAACAAACTTAAGCAAAAAAACATGCAGAACATTGTCTAGCGCACCTAAACAAAACTGCATGCGAAATTTGGAGCGTTTTTGATAAATTTCATTTTTGAGTAAAAAACCTAACGCCCTTTTTCCACCGAAGCCTTCATGAAATGGAATGGATTGAAATGCAAATTTAATTAATTGAGTTTCAATTAATTAAACTTCATTTATGTGAAGGCTTCGGTGGAAAAAGGGCGTTAGGTTTTTTACTGAAAAGTGAACTTTGTCAAAAACGCTCCAAATTTGGCATGCTGTTTTGTTTCCGTGTGTCAAACAATGTTCTGCATGTTTTTTCCCTGAAGTTTGCTTCCTTTTTGAGATATTACGTATGTAAAAAACACATTTTTCCAAGGGCATCCTCTGGGGACCTTTTGTTGAATGGAAAACAAAAGAAACCTTTTGTTTCGCCAAGCGATCAACTCACTATAATACCTTAAGCTCTTACTACTGCTTCGTTAGCACAAGCGGATGAGGCGCTGAACGGAAAACGAAACAAACTTCAGCAAAAAAACATGCAGAACATTGTCTAACGCACCTAAACAAAACTGCATGCGAAATTTGGAGCGTTTTTGATAAATTTCATTTTTGAGTAAAAAACCTAACGCCCTTTTTCCACCGAAGCCTTCAATTATGATTTTTAGAATTGTAAATAAAGCTTTTCTGGTCGGTAAAAAGCCGGTAAAAAGCTTTTCCGGTCTGCTGAATCTTGATTGGTCAATTCAAAATTCAGGCGCGTTGGCCGTATGCAAGGCAAAAGTTACATGTATATATTATTTCAAAAAGACTATTAAGATTCACTGACCTGTAAATGATCATATTTATGTAAATTATCGCTTCACTAATGATATTATACAATCATGAGGAACAGTGCTTTATTAAAGCTCCGGACTACTCAGCCAATCTCAAACCATAGTAAAACCAAAACCAAACCAATTGCTTACCAATTAGACTACTCAGCCAATCTCAAACCATAGTAAAACCAAAACCAAACCAATTGCTTACCAATTAGACTACTCAGCCAATCTCAAACCATAGTAAAACCAAAACCAAACCAATTACTTAGCAATTAGACTACTCAGCCAATCTCAAACCATAGTAAAACCAAAATCAAGCCAATTACTTAGCAATTAGACTACTCAGCCAATCTTAAACCATAGTAAAACCAAAACCAAACCAATTACTTAGCAATTAGACTACTCAGCCAATCTCAAACCATAGTAAAACCAAAACCAAACCAATTACTTAGCAATTAGACTACTCAGCCAATCTCAAACCATAGTAAAACCAAAACCAAACCAATTACTTAGCAATTAGACTACTCAGCCAATCTCAAACCATAGTAAAACCAAAACCAAACCAATTACTTAGCAATTAGACTACTCAGCCAATCTCAAACCATAGTAAAACCAAAACCAAACCAATTACTTAGCAATTAGACTACTCAGCCAATCTCAAACCATAGTAAAACCAAAACCAAACCAATTACTTAGCAATTAGACTACTCAGCCAATCTCAAACCATAGTAAAACCAAAACCAAACCAATTACTTAGCAATTAGACTACTCAGCCAATCTCAAACCATAGTAAAACCAAAACCAAACCAATTACTTAGCAATTAGACTACTCAGCCAATCTCAAACCATAGTAAAACCAAAACCAAACCAATTACTTAGCAATTAGACTACTCAGCCAATCTCAAACTGAGGTAAAACCAACTGAAGCAAAAGCAAAACCAAGTAATTTCCTGTAAAATTAAAATTTATACATATACCTTCAGCATGTGCTCAAACAACTTCTTGCCACACCCTGTTCTTTGACGAGACTCGTGAATGTAGAAATCCAGTACACACAAGGGATTAACTTCATACTGCACACTTTGCATGTCCTGAAGATAAAAGCAAGTGAAGCCTACATACCTTCACCCATAAAACATTATACTGTAGTCCACCACTAAATTTTCTATGATCAAAATTGATCATGTGACATCAGGGTCCGAAATTGCACTCTCCTGAATTTTGAACTGGCATGCACAAGAAAATTTTAATGGTAAACAATCAAATTAAGACAAAAGTGTGAGTGTTTATGTCTTGGAACTACATGTATCGGTCTGATAACTGCCCCTTGGAAAATTGATGTTTTTTATACTGCACATGCAC
This sequence comes from Platygyra sinensis, assembly GCA_019787425.1. Classification (NCBI taxonomy): domain Eukaryota; kingdom Metazoa; phylum Cnidaria; class Anthozoa; order Scleractinia; family Merulinidae; genus Platygyra; species Platygyra sinensis. The sequence continues at coordinate 15,790 of JAHPZR010009174.1, read as the reverse complement.
CACCATTGTTTTGCTAATTTTACATTTTGTTTGGTGGCAATCTCAATGCCATTGTTTCTGTGGTTTGCTTAAGGGCCCTAATAGTATATTTTTTGGGACAGTGATTGTATTGTATACTGCAGGTCACAAGTCAAAACAGTACAATTATATTAATTCAGTACATGTTAATGTGAGCACTGCTCTCAACTCCTGTCTGTAGAAGTCATACATTGTATAGACTCCTATAATTACATAATTTCACACTGTTATTATAATAGTAAAAAATCAGACAGTACATTGGAGTACATGTACATACCAGTAAAAAGAGCTTCTTATGGCCAACCTTTAGAATCCCCAAGATGGCTCCTAAAGCACTAAAGACAAGCCAAAAATGCATTATACCTGCTACGAAATATATACCTATTATTCCTACTATGCATCTAATGGTGCAAGGATTGACAGTGAGCCTGTGGATCATAAACGACAGTCAAAAAAGGAGTCAGGAAAAATGGAAACATTCCAATTCTTCTGACTCCGTCAAAGCTTATCATATGACTCCGCTTACAACTCCGAGTTTTGGTTTTCACTAGGTTGTAAGAACTCTTATGACTCTGACTCCAACTCCATTGCTAGTGAAAACAGCCTTTAGGAAATTCACAGGGTTTCTGATGCCCTAATACTCCATTTACCACTCCCTCACCATCACCTCACCCACTCTTTGGTACAAGACAACTATTACTGCTGTGAGATCCTGATAACAGAAGCTCACCTGTTTGCTGATGGATCCTTCATAATGTAAAGCCTGTGGTCTGAATGTTGGAGTTTTACTGCACTGGTGATAGGTGCTCGCAAACCTTGAGCCTGGAAAGATTTGTCATTGATAAAAAATAGAATCAGAACAGCTTCCTTTTAACTACTTTACTGTCACTAAGTTTTGTAGGTTCTTATTACCAGCAAGAATTAATTTTTGCTACACTGTATGTGTAAACATGCCTTGCCCTTCCCCTGGAAGACAGACCATCACCAGTAAGTTGCATTCATTTTTGTTTAAAATGAATGTCACTACAATATCTACATTGTACAGCTTTGCAATGTACAATGTATCAGCAGCATGCATGGCTTGCACACAGGATCAGCAAGAATGAAGAATCTCTTGCCCCCTCATGATGCACCACTTGGCATCTTATGGATAATTGATGATTGCAGGCAAGAGAGGCAAGTATAGGCACTCAAACTGACATCACATTGCTTGCTTACACTACAACCCTGTCATTGATGCGCAACACAGTGTTAACCAGGGTTTGTGCATACAGTGTGGGAAGGGTGGTGGGATTTCTTTTAAACTACATTGACATTCATGTCTACGTCAACATGTAACTTTGGAGATTACACTGCCTGTATTAAAATTTGTTAAGGAATTCATAATGACCTTTTCCCTGTTACCCTGTGCCCCCCCCCCCCCCCCCTCTCCCCAACCACTGACAGGCAACGTGTTTCAGTATCAATGCCCTTACAGAACCAAACTGTCCAATAACAAGAAAAAAAAAATAAAACAACAAAAAAACAAACGGCACATATAAAGTGAAGCTTTGGAGCCGACTGGCTGATGGCTGCCAGAGCTTATCCCAGTTTCTGTAGCATGAAGCAGCTAGGAGTATTTGTACTCCTGCTAGACAGGATGCTACATGTAGTCTGTCACAAGTCACTTACCCACAATTTGTTAGGTTTCCCCAGCAATTTGCCAGTACCCATGTGGATACCCATAGCCATTTATACTCCTGGTTGGACAGAGGTACTATGAGATTTTAAGTGTCTTGCCCAAGAACACAACACAGCGTCCCACATGTAGGTAATGCTATGTTCTCAAACATTTTACTACAAGTAAAACTCACCCTTGTGGAAGCATCACCCATCTTATCAATCACTGTTTTGAGTTGGGCTTGCTTGTTTGCAAATTCATACCTTTCAACCAAAACATTTGATAATAAGCTCACCTCACCTAGAAAATGTAATCTTACATAATACATATGCATGATTGCGTTCGACGAAGTGGAACGCAAACCTAATTTTGTTGCGTGACTATGGAGAGTTGGTTCCCCTGTGTATTAGGTTATAGGCTGGAAAATCCACATTCCTGTAAGGGCACAAAAATGGCCACCCCGCTTAATTTTTGCAGGGGCATGTCACGGTATAGTTATTAACTATGTCACAGCCAGTACACTGGTACCGTAGGGTCTACGTGAGACACTGATGTGACGAACATGTGAGCACATGAGCAGGCAATGTAGACTTTGGTCCTTCTTTCAATGTGCTTTCGATCTCACTCTTTCGCCGTGGAATTTTGAGGCTGCTTAGTATTATATTCAATAGTCCTTTCCAGTATGATGTTATTTAAACGTTCGTCCGAGCTCACGATGAGCTTGTTTATTTTATATGTTCACGAACACGATCGCCTATGCTTTGGGATGTTCACTGGAAACAGCTGTATTAAATCCCTGGGCCGTATTTGATTGCATTTGTGGATTTAGTTCCAATTGTGACTGAAAAGGTCAGTAGTATCCGGTCGAATATTATTTGGAATCAGTGGAAGAGTACTCTGAAAGAAAGATCCATAAGAATGAACCTGAACCAGGGAACAGAAATGTAAATACTGTGTACTTTGTTAATCAGGCCAGGGGAAATACTCGAATCAGTCACACAGAGTTTGTTTACGCGATCGACGAGCACGTGATTGCAAATGTTTACTGAGTTATATTTGAGCTTCCTGCTTAGAATAATGTTCGAAAAAAAATATACTTTTACAAATTAGCTTTTGCACTTAAACATTACAAGTCAATGTGACAATATTTAGCACAAAACTTGAAAGCTGATGTAAATTTTTTAGTCCTATTAAACTTGTGAGTCTACGGAAACTGGTGCCGTCACGCAACGCAGTCTTCAATCAGACTGGCATGGACTTTGTCACTGAAATATCTCTCTGTAAAACCCCGGTTGTTGATGAAAAAATGTTGGTTTTTAGAGGTTGAGAGTCAGCTGGGGAAATCTTTTAAGGTATCTGTCTAAACATTTATATGGCGTCGAACCCACTCTCATAATCTTTGATTACTACTGGTATTTATTATAAAGAGCTTAGATACAATCATGTAACCCATATTATACTGCATGATTAACAAATTGACGTCAGTTTCTCATGCGTCTGTCCTGTTATTGATCATGAATATCGTCATAACATTGTCAAACTAGCTATGGATCCATGAGGTGATAGCCGAGTGGAATCTGTAGACTTCTTTCACAATGTTATGATGAAATTCATTGTCAATAACAGGGCAGACGCATTAAAAACTGACATCAATTTGTTGTTTATGACAAAAAATTGTCAATTATCCACGCTCGTTCGTTGACGTATCGCATAAATTATAAAATCATGTGTCTGTCCGCTACTGACAATAAAAATTAGCAATGTTTGCAGTTATCGTAAAATATAAATTAGAAGCTGCTACATTAGTACATACACAATGCATAGTAATAAAACTTCTTCATCATCCAGCGACAATTACAGAGGTTAAAAGCCGTCAATTATTGCGCTATTTAAGACACAAGATTTTAAGATGCAACACACCTGTCAGTTTTCACTCGAGTCCGGAATGGTTCGCAATTTTATCGTCCACGACGGTGATGGGATCGGATAGCAACTCGTTGATGTTAAAGGAGAACCCATCGTAAACCATTCAGTTCAATACCGCAAGCGCACAGCTCTGTCACACGTGTAAAATCCACGCATAATTTCTCTCACCGGAGAGATTTCTTTCGCATTATCTGCAATCCTAATTTACAATGCATACGAGCTAATTGACAAAACTGGTCTTCGCTGCCCATAGCGACCATTGGCTTGTAGACTCCAGCTGGTTTGCTCTTCTCCGCTGGAAATTCGTCGCCCGTTTTTAATCTGTAAACAACGTCCACAAAGCTCGGAAGAATTTTAAGAGACTTGATCGCTCCTCTTTTGGCGTCCCCAAAGTTCAGATTACCGCCTTCTTTGAGCCGAAAACAAACATCTTTAGCGATTCTTTGGCAAACGGGAAGCCTCAACGCAGGCGAAACGCAGGCTACATTACTTGTCCAGCAGGTGAACAATTAGAAATAAATGCGTTATGTACGTTTAATGAAATGACTCAAACTTCTTCCCATGCAGGTTTCTCGATCTGACCACCTACCAGAAAGTCAGTGATCGCAAAGGCCCCGCCTGCACAACGAAGAAGCTGAGAAATTTGAAATTACATCCCTCGCCATTTCAGTCCGCTACTACCGAAAACGCTCTTCAAACCGGAGGAATTCAAAAACGATGGGGTCGCGATGGGATTTTCCTGCCATGGGATTTCCAAAATGACCAGTGATTGTTGCGTTTCAAAATTCCTCCGGCGTAGTGTGGACGAAAGGGCAACCATAAAACCAGAAACGGAAATGGGAAACCGTAATCCGGAAGCGGAAACCGAATCCGGGAATTTTTTGTTTTCAAATTCCTTCGTGTCGTAGTGTGGGCGAATCCTAATATGTACTTTAGTTCTGGTCTCGACGATCAAAGCGATCATCTGGAAACCGGTATATATAAGTAGTCGTAAGGATGTATCATAGTGATTCCATGAACTGAACGAACCAGCCTTAACAAACCGATCTGTGCATTGAAAGCTTGTTACTAAACTTGAACGCCATCCTGCCTCGACTTGGCAGTGTGTACAAGTTTCCCCGCCAAACGTGGAACATGTGACCGGATATCGAAGACGTCACGCATTCTCCCTCGTATGGCGTTTCGTTGCGGACAAAATATCCAAATCATAAAATCTGAAGTGGAAAACACAAACATTCTTCCAAAAGGAGTAAATGAGTCCAATTGTATAAATACTAAGTCCAGAATTCTAAAAAGCCTATCAAAATAACAAAATTCGAGGTCGAGAAGAAATTAAATATGAAGTCGACAGAAATAAAAATTGAACTTGAGAATGTAAAAATACTAAGTCCAGAATTCTAAAAGTCGAAAAAACTAACAAATAAAAGGCAAAAAAAATCGAATTTGAGAATTTAACAATTTTTTTGTTATTGGAAGTCGAAAAAAATCGAGTCGAAAAAAAAAAAATTCGAAGTCGACTAAGCTAATGAGTGGCGAGCGAACGCTGACCGGCTCATACAGAACATTCAGAAAATCAAATGGCGGCGCGTTGGCTCCGAAATTACGATGAGTTCTTCTTTTCTTTGGGGAATCTTTTTAACACATGCGAACAACAGCTAAATTCAGCCCCTAGCGATCGAAGTAAATTCCTTTTTCGACGTTTAGACAAGTACGAGAGGACACTTTCAACTCTGATATCAAGGTTTTGCGAGACTTACGGCCACGAGCTGTCACAGCAAACGTGTCTCGCAGATCTCACGCTAATTCTTCGCCGCACAAGTTTTTTGCGTTCCCATTTCGAAAGGCATTGTTTTCTCCTAGAAGATGGCTTTAATAAAAGGACGACCATGGGTCGTTGTAACTCAGCAACAGCTTCAAACATTGCATGAAGTGTGCGGATTTCGCTGGAATGATGTTGCAGTGACTCTTGGCGTTTCATTAGGGAGCTTAAGCACGCACCTTTTTGAGACGCGGACAGCAACCGGAAGATAACATTTCTCGTGCTAGGAAAGTATTGTCTCCTAGATTTTTATACTACTCATTTCTAATGGTGAAAAGATACTTAGCAATGTGAATATGGTTGTGTGTGGGCAAGTTAAATGTGAAAACAGCTCACTTCCGGTTACCGTCCGAGTCTCAAAAACGTGCGTGCTCTCCCTAAAAATTATTTAATAATATTGCGACGAAGGCGGCATGAATTTGGAATGAAGTGGAAGGGAGGGAATTTTCTTCACTCTCAGATGCTGAACTGGCCGGGTATCTAGTCTAGATACCCGGCAGCCGGGAAGTGTTTTTAAAATACTACATACCCGGCAGTCTGAAATTATTGTAGAATTTCCACGGAAAAACTCATCCAATCCATCTTTAAACTGTAGATCTTTGTTTAGAAATGTCAAGCGATTTCAATTGTAATTTTGGCTTTGTGGCTGAGGAAATCTTCGAGCTTCAGCATACTATAAAATCTTGATGTTTCGACACTTGAAAGAAAATTCGTCGTACTCTGACTCCGGTGTCAAGCCTTCGTCGCAATATTATTAATGTCCTGTCGGAAACGCCAAGAGTCTCTGCAACATCATTCCAGCGAAATCCGCACACTTAATGCAATGTTTGAAGCTGTTGCTGAGTTACAACTACCCTTGGTGGTCCTTGTAGGCTATAGCTTTCTGTCGGGGCACTTCTTCTGTCGGCTCTCCGACTAACGCTCTTCTAGGAGGAAACAATGCCTTTCGAAATGGGATCGCAAAAAAACTTGTGCGGCGAAGAATTAGCGTGAGATCTGCAAGACACGTTTGCTGTGACAGCTCGTGGCCGCAAGTCTCACAAAATCTTGATATCAGAGTTGAAAGTGTCCTCTCGTACTCGTCTAAACGTCGAAAAAGGAATTCACTTCGATCGCTAGGGGTTGAATTTAGCTGTTGTTCGCATGTGTTAAGAAGATTCCCCAAAGAAAAGAAGAACTCATCGTAATTTCCAACGCGCCGCCATTTTGATTTTCTGAATGTTCTGTATGAGCCGGTCAGCGTTCGCTCGCCACTCATTAGCTTAGTCGACTTCGAATTTTTTTTTTTCGACTCGATTTTTTTCGACTTCCCATACAAAAAAAACTGTTAAGAGTCCTGTCCATAAATATCAAAAATAATCGGCAAGGTCGAAAATTCCATTTCGCTCATACTGTTATGGTAGGTAGGCTAGGGTATGACAATAACTACTGGATAGTTTTTTTGGCAAAATATCCTTTTATTTCAAAGAAATATGCAAATTACCAAATTCCGTTGAAATCGTCATTTGACGCACCATTTTATTAAATGAGTTTGAGAGCCTCGCATGCAAAACCACATTATTCTTCCGTCTTTAAAACACTCAAACATTTTTGTGCAATGTTTAAATGTGTACTGGGTTAATTTTTGGCAATGTTGCGGGTTCTTTTGGGTGCAGAGTAATTAAATTTCGAAGACATGTATTTCGTTCACTTAAAAGTAGTTCCTAAAAATAATTGATTTTCACCATGTGCGAAACCTTCAAATGGATTAAGTTTCTGGCGGTTGAATCGCCGAAGGATGGTCTACAGATTCGTGTAAAAATTTCTTTGGGCAAATGATTGTGAGCGACGCAAGAGCTTTTCAAAGTACGTTAAAAATGCAAATATTTGCCATCAGTCATCAAATTTCAATTTACGGGTTAGACATAAATTTTAGCATGTGCCACATGTCTTGACGTATCTTAAACTAAAATAGACACAGAGCTGATAATTTCGAAATGTTCCTACCTTCTTTACTATAAAAGGCAGGTTCAAAAGCCGATTTTACGTGTTTCCCTCGCCATTCGTTGCATGTGCAAAGTTTTCTTCTGTTTAGACAAGGTATGATGAACATCACCAACTGTCATCGTATTTGAAGGTCGAATACCATGAATCAATCTTTCACCATTTTTCTGCGCATTTGATCACCACTGCATCTAACTTAACAACGTCTAAGTCATTTGTGGATAGTTGTTTACCTTGCGCTACACCAAAATACTATTACATTTAAGCGATTCTTGCGATTCCTGGAATCCTTGTGCACAGCGGTTCGCTATTTGTTTGTCACGCAATGCGGTCGTTCCATTTTAAGGGTAGGGGTAGGGCGATTTGTATTTTGATACGCAACCACTTGGAGCCTGACACAATCTTGTTGAGTAGGAAGAGAGTAAATAGAGGAAAAGAAAGAATGACTAGTGTACCTTTGTCTCCTGAGTTGTCTCCTGTTGTCGTCTCTTACGCAAGCAGCTACCTGCATTGCGTAACGCTGTGTCCCTAAACTCATACCTAGGTCTTTTCGCGCTGTGCCAATTTCTTTTGGTTACTTTTCTCAACCATTATGAACTCAATCCGAAATTTCACCCGAGTTTCTAAATTTCTTAACTTCCACAAAACCAAACAGTGCAAACACGTAATGAAGTCGTATGATTTTTTTATAACTTGGCTGAATTTGCCTTCGAATACTTACGCGACAGTCGAAGAATGTTAGCCCCTCTGGCAAAGTCTTTTTTTTCTCAAATTGTTTTTCGCAACATGATCGCACCGTTACCTCGATCTTGCTCGCGCTCTTGCTCCCGTCGTGCTCCCACTGTTTTTTTTTTTTTTTTGACACAACAAATGGGTACGAGGTTTTTCTTGAGCGTCCGAAGTCGCATAATCTCCGCACGGAAACAAAATGTCGCAAATTATTGCCTGAAGCGTTTTGTGAGATTCCGCCATAAAAACAGAACTGAGGAAGGGTAGCTACCGATGAAAGACAAAGGAAATATTGGACTAGACCAGGAAGAACTAGCGCGTGGTGAGACTACTTTGTCAATGAAGTCGTAGTACCTGAACATTTATTTCACACATGCACAATCCCAGGTCCAACTCGTTTTTATCATTTTCGAACTTTTTAGTGTGAACAGGCGAAACCAGTTGGAACATTAAACAGTAGTGTGGGCGAAAATAATTAGCTTTGTTTTGTTCCAGATTAACTGCGTTAGTGTGGCCGGGGCCTGATTTACAGCTCTTTCGGGGGTCTTCGTCTCATTATCTGGGCAAGTCTCTCCCTATCGAATTGAAGATGAGGCATGTAGGCCCCAACTGTTTATGTTCAAGACAGTAATTGAGTTTGCCTTTCAAAGTGACGCGTTACAACTGCAGCTACCAACTAATTTTTTCATAAGATCTATGTAGGGCTTCTTCGTTTAAAGTTGATTGTTGAGATGTCAAGCTGATGAAAATTGCATATGTCTTGAAGCATCTTCACAGAAAACTTAGTTTAGAGCAAGCTGCAAATTCACAAATGTTATGGGTCGTTAAGCGTATCTCGTACGATGATCGGATGCTGAAGTAATATTTCCAATATGACTTCGTTACTCAAATCTTGTGTTCAGCTCTTCGCCTGTTCAACTTCTTCGTCTTCAGGTTCATCAACTTGAAGAACTTTCTTTGAAGCGAGTGTGAGAAAAAAACTTGCAACTTGCTTAGAAGTTAAATAACTCAAAGCATCAAATCTAGAAGAGCCATATGCGTTTCTGACTTTTCTCATTGACTTGGAAACATTGGAAGGATCTGCTTCCTTTACAGTCTGTTCGCCGATTTTGAATTAGGCATTGGTTTTGGTTTTCAGTCAGTCGGGTTCTTTGAGTACCGGAGGATTTCAACGCCCAGACCATTGACGACGATGAACGGGAATTAGAGGTGCCTTAGCTGTACCAGTATCCTGTACAGGGGTATCAATAGAGGCAACACCCTGTTCTAGGTCTTCTAGCTTTGATGCATAGAACATCATTGCCTTATTTCTGTCTGCGGGCATATGGTGAGTTTGCGAATATGGTCAGATTTATTTAACAATTAGATTATGAGCTCGAGATTTCTATGAGGGGATAGTTGATGAGGCTTAAGGCCGAATCAACTATCGCCACATAGAAATCTCGAGCTCATAATCTAATTGTTAAATAAATCTGACCATATTCGCAAACTCACCATATGCCCGCAGACAGAAATAAGGCAATGATGTTCTATGCATCAAAGCTAGAAGACCTAGAACAGGGTGTTGCCTCTATTGATACCCCTGTACAGGATACTGGTACAGCTAAGGCACCTCTAATTCCCGTTCATCGTCGTCAATGGTCTGGGCGTTGAAATCCTCCGGTACTCAAAGAACCCGACTGACTGAAAACCAAAACCAATGCCTAATTCAAAATCGGCGAACAGACTGTAAAGGAAGCAGATCCTTCCAATGTTTCCAAGTCAATGAGAAAAGTCAGAAACGCATATGGCTCTTCTAGATTTGATGCTTTGAGTTATTTAACTTCTAAGCAAGTTGCAAGTTTTTTTCTCACACTCGCTTCAAAGAAAGTTCTTCAAGTTGATGAACCTGAAGACGAAGAAGTTGAACAGGCGAAGAGCTGAACACAAGATTTGAGTAACGAAGTCATATTGGAAATATTACTTCAGCATCCGATCATCGTACGAGATACGCTTAACGACCCATAACATTTGTGAATTTGCAGCTTGCTCTAAACTAAGTTTTCTGTGAAGATGCTTCAAGACATATGCAATTTTCATCAGCTTGACATCTCAACAATCAACTTTAAACGAAGAAGCCCTACATAGATCTTATGAAAAAATTAGTTGGTAGCTGCAGTTGTAACGCGTCACTTTGAAAGGCAAACTCAATTACTGTCTTGAACATAAACAGTTGGGGCCTACATGCCTCATCTTCAATTCGATAGGGAGAGACTTGCCCAGATAATGAGACGAAGACCCCCGAAAGAGCTGTAAATCAGGCCCCGGCCACACTAACGCAGTTAATCTGGAACAAAACAAAGCTAATTATTTTCGCCCACACTACTGTTTAATGTTCCAACTGGTTTCGCCTGTTCACACTAAAAAGTTCGAAAATGATAAAAACGAGTTGGACCTGGGATTGTGCATGTGTGAAATAAATGTTCAGGTACTACGACTTCATTGACAAAGTAGTCTCACCACGCGCTAGTTCTTCCTGGTCTAGTCCAATATTTCCTTTGTCTTTCATCGGTAGCTACCCTTCCTCAGTTCTGTTTTTATGGCGGAATCTCACAAAACGCTTCAGGCAATAATTTGCGACATTTTGTTTCCGTGCGGAGATTATGCGACTTCGGACGCTCAAGAAAAACCTCGTACCCATTTGTTGTGTCAAAAAAAAAAAAAAACAGTGGGAGCACGACGGGAGCAAGAGCGCGAGCAAGATCGAGGTAACGGTGCGATCATGTTGCGAAAAACAATTTGAGAAAAAAAAGACTTTGCCAGAGGGGCTAACATTCTTCGACTGTCGCGTAAGTATTCGAAGGCAAATTCAGCCAAGTTATAAAAAAATCATACGACTTCATTACGTGTTTGCACTGTTTGGTTTTGTGGAAGTTAAGAAATTTAGAAACTCGGGTGAAATTTCGGATTGAGTTCATAATGGTTGAGAAAAGTAACCAAAAGAAATTGGCACAGCGCGAAAAGACCTAGGTATGAGTTTAGGGACACAGCGTTACGCAATGCAGGTAGCTGCTTGCGTAAGAGACGACAACAGGAGACAACTCAGGAGACAAAGGTACACTAGTCATTCTTTCTTTTCCTCTATTTACTCTCTTCCTACTCAACAAGATTGTGTCAGGCTCCAAGTGGTTGCGTATCAAAATACAAATCGCCCTACCCCTACCCTTAAAATGGAACGACCGCATTGCGTGACAAACAAATAGCGAACCGCTGTGCACAAGGATTCCAGGAATCGCAAGAATCGCTTAAATGTAATAGTATTTTGGTGTAGCGCAAGGTAAACAACTATCCACAAATGACTTAGACGTTGTTAAGTTAGATGCAGTGGTGATCAAATGCGCAGAAAAATGGTGAAAGATTGATTCATGGTATTCGACCTTCAAATACGATGACAGTTGGTGATGTTCATCATACCTTGTCTAAACAGAAGAAAACTTTGCACATGCAACGAATGGCGAGGGAAACACGTAAAATCGGCTTTTGAACCTGCCTTTTATAGTAAAGAAGGTAGGAACATTTCGAAATTATCAGCTCTGTGTCTATTTTAGTTTAAGATACGTCAAGACATGTGGCACATGCTAAAATTTATGTCTAACCCGTAAATTGAAATTTGATGACTGATGGCAAATATTTGCATTTTTAACGTACTTTGAAAAGCTCTTGCGTCGCTCACAATCATTTGCCCAAAGAAATTTTTACACGAATCTGTAGACCATCCTTCGGCGATTCAACCGCCAGAAACTTAATCCATTTGAAGGTTTCGCACATGGTGAAAATCAATTATTTTTAGGAACTACTTTTAAGTGAACGAAATACATGTCTTCGAAATTTAATTACTCTGCACCCAAAAGAACCCGCAACATTGCCAAAAATTAACCCAGTACACATTTAAACATTGCACAAAAATGTTTGAGTGTTTTAAAGACGGAAGAATAATGTGGTTTTGCATGCGAGGCTCTCAAACTCATTTAATAAAATGGTGCGTCAAATGACGATTTCAACGGAATTTGGTAATTTGCATATTTCTTTGAAATAAAAGGATATTTTGCCAAAAAAACTATCCAGTAGTTATTGTCATACCCTAGCCTACCTACCATAACAGTATGAGCGAAATGGAATTTTCGACCCTTGCCGAGTTATTTTTGATATTTATGGACAGGGACTCTTAACAGTTTTTTTGGTTATTGGAAGTCGAAAAAAATCGAGTCGAAAAAAAAAAAATTCGAAGTCGACTAAGCTAATGAGTGGCGAGCGAACGCTGACCGGCTCATACAGAACATTCAGAAAATCAAAATGGCGGCGCGTTGGAAATTACGATGAGTTCTTCTTTTCTTTGGGGAATCTTCTTAACACATGCGAACAACAGCTAAATTCAACCCCTAGCGATCGAAGTGAATTCCTTTTTCGACGTTTAGACGAGTACGAGAGGACACTTTCAACTCTGATATCAAGATTTTGTGAGACTTGCGGCCACGAGCTGTCACAGCAAACGTGTCTTGCAGATCTCACGCTAATTCTTCGCCGCACAAGTTTTTTTGCGATCCCATTTCGAAAGGCATTGTTTCCTCCTAGAAGAGCGTTAGTCGGAGAGCCGACAGAAGAAGTGCCCCGACAGAAAGCTATAGCCTACAAGGACCACCAAGGGTAGTTGTAACTCAGCAACAGCTTCAAACATTGCATTAAGTGTGCGGATTTCGCTGGAATGATGTTGCAGAGACTCTTGGCGTTTCCGACAGGACATTAATAATATTGCGACGAAGGCTTGACACCGGAGTCAGAGTACGACGAATTTTCTTTCAAGTGTCGAAACATCAAGATTTTATAGTATGCTGAAGCTCGAAGATTTCCTCAGCCACAAAGCCAAAATTACAATTGAAATCGCTTGACATTTCTAAACAAAGATCTACAGTTTAAAGATGGATTGGATGAGTTTTTCCGTGGAAATTCTACAATAATTTCAGACTGCCGGGTATGTAGTATTTTAAAAACACTTCCCGGCTGCCGGGTATCTAGACTAGATACCCGGCCAGTTCAGCATCTGAGAGTGAAGAAAATTCCCTCCCTTCCACTTCATTCCAAATTCATGCCGCCTTCGTCGCAATATTATTAAATAATTTTTAGGGAGAGCACGCACGTTTTTGAGACTCGGACGGTAACCGGAAGTGAGCTGTTTTCACATTTAACTTGCCCACACACAACCATATTCACATTGCTAAGTATCTTTTCACCATTAGAAATGAGTAGTATAAAAATCTAGGAGACAATACTTTCCTAGCACGAGAAATGTTATCTTCCGGTTGCTGTCCGCGTCTCAAAAAGGTGCGTGCTTAAGCTCCTAATGAAACGCCAAGAGTCACTGCAACATCATTCCAGCGAAATCCGCACACTTCATGCAATGTTTGAAGCTGTTGCTGAGTTACAACGACCCATGGTCGTCCTTTTATTAAAGCCATCTTCTAGGAGAAAACAATGCCTTTCGAAATGGGAACGCAAAAAACTTGTGCGGCGAAGAATTAGCGTGAGATCTGCGAGACACGTTTGCTGTGACAGCTCGTGGCCGTAAGTCTCGCAAAACCTTGATATCAGAGTTGAAAGTGTCCTCTCGTACTTGTCTAAACGTCGAAAAAGGAATTTACTTCGATCGCTAGGGGCTGAATTTAGCTGTTGTTCGCATGTGTTAAAAAGATTCCCCAAAGAAAAGAAGAACTCATCGTAATTTCGGAGCCAACGCGCCGCCATTTGATTTTCTGAATGTTCTGTATGAGCCGGTCAGCGTTCGCTCGCCACTCATTAGCTTAGTCGACTTCGAATTTTTTTTTTTTCGACTCGATTTTTTTCGACTTCCAATAACAAAAAAATTGTTAAATTCTCAAATTCGATTTTTTTTGCCTTTTATTTGTTAGTTTTTTCGACTTTTAGAATTCTGGACTTAGTATTTTTACATTCTCAAGTTCAATTTTTATTTCTGTCGACTTCATATTTAATTTCTTCTCGACCTCGAATTTTGTTATTTTGATAGGCTTTTTAGAATTCTGGACTTAGTATTTATACAATTGGACTCATTTACTCCTTTTGGAAGAATGTTTGTGTTTTCCACTTCAGATTTTATGATTTGGATATTTTGTCCGCAACGAAACGCCATACGAGGGAGAATGCGTGACGTCTTCGATATCCGGTCACATGTTCCACGTTTGGCGGGGAAACTTGTACACACTGCCAAGTCGAGGCAGGATGGCGTTCAAGTTTAGTAACAAGCTTTCAATCACAGATCGGTTTGTTAAGGCTGGTTCGTTCAGTTCATGGATCACTATGATAGATCCTTACGACTATTTATAAATACGGTTTCCAGATGATCGCTTTGATCGTCGAGACCAGAACTAAAGTACATGTTAGGATTCGCCCACTCTACGACACGAAGGAATTTGAAAACAAAAAAAATTATTCCAAAAAAGCATCAAATGTTTTCTTCCACACTACGCCGGTGAATTTTAAAACGCAACAATCACTGGTCATTTTGGAAATCCCATGACAGGAAAATCCCATCGCGACCCCATCGTTTTTTAATTCTTCCGGTTTGAAGAGCGTTTTCGGTCGTAGCGGACTGAAATGGCGTGGGATGTAATTTCAAATTTCTCAGCTCCTCCGTTGTGTGGGCAGGGCCTTTGCGATCACTGACTTTCTGGGTCAGGGTCAGACCGGAAGAAGTTTGAGTCATTTCATTAAACGTACATAACGCATTTACTCTAATTGTTTCACCTGCTGGACAAGTAATGTAGCTGCGTTGAGCTTCCGTTGCCAAAGATCACCAAAGATGTTTGTTTTCGCTCAAAGAAGGCAGTAATCTGACTTTGGGACGCCAAAAGAGAAGCGATCAAGCCTCTAAAATTCTTCTGAGCTTTGTGGACGTTGTTTACAGATTAAAAACGGCCGACGAATTTCAAGCGGAGAAGAGCAAACCAGCTGGAGTCTACAAGCCAATGGTCGCTATGGCATGGCGAAGACCAGTTTGTCAATAAGCGCATATGCATTGTAAATTAGGATTGAAGATAATGCGAAAAAAAAATATGCGTGGATTTTACACGCGTGACAGAGCTGTTGCGGCTTGCGGTATTGAACTGAATGGTTTACGATGGAGTTCTCCTTTAACATCAACGAGTTTTGCTATTCCGGGATCCCAATCACCGCGGTGGACGATAAAATGTGCGACCATTCCGGGGACTCGAGTGAAAACTGACAGGTGTGGTTGCATCTTAAAATCTTTGTGGTCCCTTAAATAGCGCAATAAATGAACGGCTTTTAAGCTCTGTAAATTGTCGCTGCCGTGCTGAAGAAGTTTTATTACTATGCATTGTGTATGTACTAATGTAGCAGCTTCTAATTTATATTTTACGATAACTGCAAACACGGGCTACTTTTTATGGTCAGTAAGCGCGACAGACACATGGATTTTTTTTTTAATTTTTATATGTTCTGCCGATACGTCAACGAACCGAGGCGTGGATAAATTGACAGATTTTTTTGTCATAAACAACAAAATTGAGTGTCAGTTTTTTAATGCGTCTGCCCTGTTATTGACAATGAATTTCATCATAACATTGTGAAAGAAGTCTACAGAT
>JAHPZR010009172.1:0-17477 GCA_019787425.1 Platygyra sinensis | reverse complement strand
TTTTTTCAAAACCGCTTATTACCATCTCACGGATGGACAAAAATTGATGTAATTATCAGAGAATCACATCTGAAAGGTAGAGTCACGGAAACAGCACGTTCTTACTCTGCTGCCACCTTTGCCGTCAAAACCCACTTCAAACAAGACGCCTACAGGCGATTCCGTGGGAATGCTTGGGCTAGGGAGCGTAGCATTGAAATGAATTAGAAAGTTAAGAAAAAGTGCCACGATTAGTCAGTCAGATCAGCATAAAATTAACTGAAGAAAGTGTTGAAGAAACTGTCACTGTGCTTGTAGTGGAAAATAGCGTGCGTGGAAAATTACTATGCGAGCAGAGTCTCTTTCCCCGGCTCCTATTTCCTCTTTCCGGGTGACCTGCAAGATGGAACGAGAGTGAGCATGAAATGACATCAAAACCGGCAGAAGTAATATTGCAACGTGTAATATGGAACTGATTTGTTTTGAGGCCATATATCTTACGTTGAGAATTGCCACAAAATCTTGAGACATGAATGGTAATGCAATGTTTTAATTTTTTGAAGACTGAACTGAATTTTGTGAGATTTTGCGAGAAAAACGAAACAAACCGGAACGCAGCTGGTATATATTACCATTGATAATGTGTGCTTGTTTATTCGAGAAAGCGAAAGGATTAAAGTTTCGATCCATCAGAAGCATGAGCAATTCTTCCAAACAAATACTTCCTTTTGTATCTATAAATGTTAACTGAAATAAAATAAGCATCGAGTAGAATAAATCTTTTCGCAAACACTGTTTACAAATGCGTTCTGTTAAACAGGTAAGCTCAATGTCAGCAAGAAAAACACAAAACTTTAAACATACACGTAGCATGATTGTTGACTCATGGTTTAATTAAACTGCGGAAATTTCGGTTTCGAGGCTTGAATTCCTTGATTTGTGAATACACTGATGCAATGAATATCGTGTGTCAAAGTTGCTTCAAAGTTCTTGTTTAGACTAAGCATTGGGCACGTAGGCCGGATGAACACGCAGGTTCGGTTGCTGAACTCGTTGGTTCGTTTGGCAGGCTGACTGAACAATGAGCTCGTTGGTTCGATGCATGACGCGGAACGGATGATGTTTAATTCAATACACTATGTGGAAATGCCTTCTAAAATGTCTTACCTTCTTTTTATTTCCTCTTCTTGCCAGAATCGCAGAATCGCAGAATCGCAGAATCGCAGAATCGCAGAATGTTTGGAAATAGAAATAGTTTCAGCTGTCACGTGGATTTCATTGTCAGTCAAATTTGTCGTTTTGCGTCGATGATGAAAAAGAAACCCCGGGCAAACCTTACCGTGCCCTGCCACAGGCATCCCAAGGAAGAATTGCAAAAAAACCGAAAGTGACACTTGGGTTGTTTACCATGGGACGCTTACCATTCGACACACAATTTTGAAATTTTAAGCCGCGTATGCGAATTCAAGAGTTTTTGGAGGGTTGGCTTGTTGGAAAGTATGGTCTCCCCACGAATGTTAACAATGTTACTGACCTTGTGAAGGGGACCGATGTCCTCAACTCAGCCATGTGGGCCCCCGATCGAAAAAACCTCTCTTTATGAATTGTTTTCCAACGTTGATGTCAAACACATACATTTGTTCGAGGCACTAAAACAGCACGTACAAAGCTGTATGTGACCATTTCTGAAGGATCAAGATGCATTTTGCTCCTCCTCCGTTTAACACCACATCGTCCAACACACACCGCACTGATCGGTCCGATAATTCTGATTACCCCCGATCCTACGGTCCGTACGGAATCCACTGAGCGACCGTTAAAGCCACTCACCCCTCCAAAGACGATTAGAGCAATCTAAGTGTCACGAAGTGTCCATGCTATTTTACGGGCCGTAAACCCTTCCTTACGGACTGCAATAAGCTTTACCGGACCGTACCAACTGTGCGGATCGTAAAGCCAGTTGACCCTCAAAGAATATTACAGCAAAGAGGGATATAAGTGTCGATAATGACATGCAATTACGGACCGTAAACTTTTTCCTATGGGTCGTCAGGAGTTTTAACAAACCCTCACTTCCAAATGTTGATTTGTTCTTCACGTTTCTGGGGGGGAAGTGCACACCACGCGTGTAAACGTTGTTGTGTACGGTTTAAGGTTGCGCAAAGGAAGTAATAATAAGATATCGACTTGATGTCAGCCCTTTAGAATATAGACAACTATACCGATTATGGAACGGAACGGATGGCTGCAAATTGAAGCAGTGGCCAGGGATTGTGTTGAGGCTGATGACCTGGCCTTATCGAAAGAACGATGTAGAAGACCCACCCAAAAAATATTGCATTTCGGCTGTTGGCCATTTAAACTTCGGTCCTATCCAAAACATCTGCAGAAAAAAATGGACCTTCTTTGAGACTCCCTCCTTTCAATGGGTCATTTCGTACTTATTATAGGATTTCAATTTTGGACACATAGGAGAGTTTAATTACAACTCTCGAAAATTTAACGTTAGTATCAAATGGCAAAGTTAATGATAGACAAAACTTTCGTGTTGAAAAAAAAAAGGAAATCCACCCCTTCCTGGGGTGCAATTAAATCCCGAATCCCGTCAACATATTTTGTGTTTTCCTGAATAAGGCAACGTATTGTGGTCAATGTCCGGATCCCGAAAGTAAAATGCATTTTAGTTTTCAATTTCTTAAATAATTTGGTACCAAAATATCTAGCTCAGTTTTTGACAAGGAGTCAGGCAACTCGAAGAAGTAACGACCTGCATCCACGAAAGCCTAAACACAAACGGGGACTTAAGATTTAAGTACGAGTACGAGATCGAGTATGAGATCGAGTACGAGAACGACTTTTCTTTTCTGGTATTCAGGCTTCACATCATTAAATCACGTGCCCATTTTATCCCATGAACTGCCCTCTGTACCTAACACCAACATAAAAAGCGAGGGCTTCAGAAACGCCTCTGGTTCGAAAATTGAAAATCGTACTCAATCTCGTACTCGTAGTCCAATCTTAAGGCTCCTATCATGGGCGTACATTAAGAGAACTTTTAAGTAAGCAGGAACAGTTTGTTTTAACGCATTCCCACTTGTATTAAGAGTGCCCCTTTCTTGAGTAATTTTAAAAGTTTGGTAATTAAGCATTTTTACTTGTAATTTTTAACCTTTGTAATCTATAAAAATTTACTATACTTGGATATTTTAGCTTTTTAAGTGTTTTTAGCGTTTTCATCATTTTACCCGAATTTTAGATTTTATATTATGCGAATATCTTTACTCCCCATGCTCAGGGCCCCTATAAATACCAGTCTCCTTACTGAATGCGCTAGCTGCTTGCTTGCTTGCTTGCTTACTTGCTTGCTTGCTTGCTTGCTTGCTTGCTTGCTTGCTTGCTTGCTTGCTTGCTTGCTTGCTTGCTTGCTTGCTTGCTTGCTTGCTTGCTTGCTTGCTTGCTTGGGCATGATCCGAGAAAATTTTATGATCTAACTCGATAATTATTTTTTTTATGGAAACTTAACATCGTCGTTCTTTTTTCTGGTATAAGATATATATGCTGATGTTTACATTTCTTTGCACACGCTCAATTTGGGTCTTTCAAGTAATGCAGTTCAGAATATTTTTAAAAAGATCGAAGAATGCTGCCGTGAACGATTCAATTAGCGATTGCTTCATTGAGAGAAAAACAAATATTGAATTATTTGCGCAAGCTAAATTCCAAAAATTAAAGAAGGCACATTGCAAAAATGTGAGGGCTATTTTCCTCTCGGATTTGAAATCCTTCTGAACAAGTTTAGCCACTTCAAGGCACTCTGCTCCCTCTATTTGTGGCGAAAGCCAGAACTTTTGCTGAAAAGAAAATGACAGATTTTCAAAAATTTCCGGAAAAGGGAAAAACCTCAAGTTAGACACAAATTTTCAAAAACATATCCCTGAAAATCTTAGTTCCATTCAACTTTGCGAGTCCTGGAATTTCCGTGAGATCTTCCTCAGCTTACACAGGAAAGAGCTCGTGTTGTCGTTTTGTCACCTAAGACTGAGCCATTGCAGCTGATGATATCGGTGACCAGCTGTCAAAATATGATTCTGACTCTTTGAGGTATGAAAATCTTTTTTGCAAAAGCCTTACAACACGCGTAAATTCAAAATAGCAGTCTAACGGGCGAATCTACAACTGATATTCATAGACTATTGAAAAAATTATGTACTTTTAATGTTTTTCGGAAAAAGAAAACCAGGATTTGGGAAAAAAAAATTAACTTAGTGCGGGATGTGGATCAGTCTCGTGAAAAAGGAGCGGAAATCCGGAATCGCGACCACCCTTCAAGCCTTCGTCAAAATTAATCAAATCCTGACATTTACAACATGATCTGTTCAGAGAACTTACAGCACTTAAAAGACTTTTAAATCAGTGTTTTGAGGCGACTGCGGCAGTAGAGTCCTTACAGACGAAAAGGGCAGAAACACTGAGTGGTACATCAAGATCTGTTTCGTGAACCTAAAATTTTACAAAATACTTAAAAGACTTTAAAATCACTGTTTCGCCGGAAGCGAGTGCGTAGAGTCCTTAAAGACAAAAGGGGCAGAAACGCTAAGTGGTACAAGAACATTGTACATGAGCATTAAATGAGCATTGTCATTACATGCATTGTTACTCTTTTGACTCAGGTAAAATCTGAAGTAAAGATGTTTTAGACGATAAATGCTAAATACAGGTAAGCATGATAGAAATGACTGAGGAACAGCAAATTCTCCTTAACACTTTACTACGTCAAATGAAATTCAATTTTTTTTTAATCAAAGCGCCATAAATGATACCATGTGATACCCTGTGGTACATTGTGATATATTGTGGCATCCCAAGTCCCTCAAGGAGACCGTTAACAAAGAGCTAAAAAATGTATGTGAATGGCTGCATGTAAATAAGCTGACACTTAACATTAAAAAATCAAACTTATTTTTCGAACTCCACAGCGATCGCTAAATTATGAGATTAAACTCAAAGTAATAGACAACAGCACCAACGTATCGTCAGGCATAGAGTGTAAGGAAGATAATTATTAACTACTTAGGTGTTTTGATTGACAACCGTTTGTCCTGGAAATGTCACGTAGACTATATCGCCGTGAAGAATAGCATAATTGTTGGAGCAATATCTCGTTTAAGACACCTCGTTCCATTCTGTACTTTGAGAATATCAGTCCCTCCTACTTCCCTACTTGACATATGGTTTTACTGCTTGGGGCCAAGCCGCAAAAGCCATCTTAATAAATTATTGTTACTTCAAAAACGTGCACTACGTTTGATGTATTTTCTAAATCCAAGAACTCATGCTATTTCTTTATTTTTTACTTCTTCAAAAATATTACCCATTCACCTGCTTTGCTTTGAAGCTGTCTTATACTCTATGTATGATGTTTCAAATAGCTCTGCTCCAAAAGATATCTCTGAAAAATTAATTGTCAAGACAAACTTGATTCATTTATATAGCACGAGTGCTGCATCTTGTGGCAAATATCATATTAAATTTTCACGTTTAAATCAACAGCGGAACTCTTTTTTATAGTTTGGCGCGAAAGTGTGGAACAGTGTCTCCCATCGCAAGTATGTAATCTACGAAAACTGGCGTTCAAGAAATCAATTCGCAAAGCTTTATTCGCAGCTTTAGAAGGCGAGGAGGATTATATTGACGCACCTAATTCACTATCCAAAATTAATTTATATTTTACACAACATTTTGTAACCATTCACTGTTAATGTCTTCGTCTGTTTAGTTTGTTTAGTTTATTAAGCTATCTATTACCAATCAATTTTGTAACCATATTTATCTCCGGATGCTAATGATTGTATTTTATTGCGGGCGAGCGTTAGCGAGAAAGCATACAATTCTTGTCAATAGGGGGAAAAATCCAAAATTTTGTCGGATGTAAGACTGGAAGCTTGCGCAGTAGAGCATTATCTGGGAGAGTTGAAACGACAATCATGCGCAAATCACATGGCTGACATATAATCCGGGATCCACAAGTTGCCATAAAACAACCTATGTCTTTATTTGCTATTGTAATCATTCATCAAGGTCACAAACGGAAAGAGATCAATTTGTGTTTGGCTGTTTTATAGATCCCTTGAGAATTGGGATCACTTTCCACGTGAGAATTTTACCACGATCTCACGCGCAGACGGTGTTCTTCGACGCGCAGTTGACTTTGCCTTATGGCAAAGGAGGTAAGTATCTCTAAATGTTTTTATTTGCTAGATGTCTTCATTTGCTTGTGATTCGCGAATGGAGGTGTCAAGATATCGATCCTTCTCCACGGACGTTGCTTTCTTTCCAGTGCATCCAGCAGTACTGAAGTACGAGGCCAAAATAGATCTACTAGTATTTTGAGTAAATTGCCGACTACAGCTTGCTGGTTTCGGAAGAATGTGGGAAAAGATAGTAAGCTTGCTGTAAGTGATTCAAAATGTGCATCGTTCGTTGAAGCGAATCACTCAATTCTGAAAACAAAGGCTCGTTGTACTTTCACACGAGTTCTTCGCGCGTGGAGGCAAATAACTCAAAATCTGCGGATCACTCAACTGTGAAATCAAAGGACTCGCGAATCGACAAAAGTTGATCACACAGTAAAGCAGCCAAACACAAACTGATCTCTTCTACGCCAGGATTCATCATTAATCCGTTCTTGACCTTGATGAATATTTTCACAAGCAAATGAAGACATCTAGCAAATAAAAACATTTAGAAATACTTACCTACTTGTTTTAATGGCAAAGTCAACTGCGCCTCGAAACCGTCTATGCGTAAGATCGTGGTAAAATTCTCACGTGGAAAGTGATCTCAATTCTAAAATAAAATAAATAAAATAAATAACTTTATTTAAGTGTCGTATGTATTTAGCACAGCAGTGCTAATTGGGGACACTGTAAATAACAACTGAATATTACAAATAGAACATAAACTATTAAGAATCCCAACTGGCGGGAGGCTGACCAGTTGGCTATTTACACAACGCAGTCGAGGAGTTGAACTCGGGCGTACCGAGAACAAATCCATATAGCAGCAGGGTGAAGGATTTGAACCTGGGACCTCCAGATTTGAAATCCAGCGCCCTAAACCACTCGGCCACGCTGCCTCTAAAGCAGCCAAACACAAATTGATCTCTTTCCGTTCGTGACCTTGATGAATGATTACAAAAGCAAATAAAGACTGCTGTCGGGAATCCTTATGCGATATAAGGCGAGACTGCTGTCATCATTTTGTTAGCGAACGGGACTTTGGGCGCGATGCTCAACGAGTTTGCCAAGCGAAAAGGTCTCTGATGAGTCCCTTGGCCGGGACGAAACGAGCTTCGTAAGACTAGCCACGAAATTATCACAAGTAACTGTCAACTTTACACTCTATTGTTAACTTTCACTCGTGAATTTGTGCTGTCGGGAATCCTTATGCGATATAAGGCGAGACTGCTGTCATCATTTTGTTAGCGAACGGGACTTTGGGCGCGATGCTCAACGAGTTTGCCAAGCGAAAAGGTCTCTGATGAGTCCCTTGGCCGGGACGAAACGAGCTTCGTAAGACTAGCCACGAAATTATCACAAGTAACTGTCAACTTTACACTCTATTGTTAAATAAAGACAGCAAAGAGAAAACATACCCACTTGTTTTATGGCAACGTCAACCGCACGTCGAAAGCGAAAGCGTCTGACAGTATGTGATTCTCAAGTCCAAAGTGAGGTGTGGATCCCACAACTTTGGACTTGAGAATCACATACTGTCAGACGCTTTCGCTTTCGACGTGCGGTTGACGTTGCCATAAAACAAGTGGGTATGTTTTCTCTTTGCTGTCTTTATTTAACAATAGAGTGTAAAGTTGACAGTTACTTGTGATAATTTCGTGGCTAGTCTTACGAAGCTCGTTTCGTCCCGGCCAAGGGACTCATCAGAGACCTTTTCGCTTGGCAAACTCGTTGAGCATCGCGCCCAAAGTCCCGTTCGCTAACAAAATGATGACAGCAGTCTCGCCTTATATCGCATAAGGATTCCCGACAGCACAAATTCACGAGTGAAAGTTAACAATAGAGTGTAAAGTTGACAGTTACTTGTGATAATTTCGTGGCTAGTCTTACGAAGCTCGTTTCGTCCCGGCCAAGGGACTCATCAGAGACCTTTTCGCTTGGCAAACTCGTTGAGCATCGCGCCCAAAGTCCCGTTCGCTAACAAAATGATGACAGCAGTCTCGCCTTATATCGCATAAGGATTCCCGACAGCAGTCTTTATTTGCTTTTGTAATCATTCATCAAGGTCACGAACGGAAAGAGATCAATTTGTGTTTGGCTGCTTTAGAGGCAGCGTGGCCGAGTGGTTTAGGGCGCTGGATTTCAAATCTGGAGGTCCCAGGTTCAAATCCTTCACCCTGCTGCTATATGGATTTGTTCTCGGTACGCCCGAGTTCAACTCCTCGACTGCGTTGTGTAAATAGCCAACTGGTCAGCCTCCCGCCAGTTGGGATTCTTAATAGTTTATGTTCTATTTGTAATATTCAGTTGTTATTTACAGTGTCCCCAATTAGCACTGCTGTGCTAAATACATACGACACTTAAATAAAGTTATTTATTTTATTTATTTTATTTTAGAATTGAGATCACTTTCCACGTGAGAATTTTACCACGATCTTACGCATAGACGGTTTCGAGGCGCAGTTGACTTTGCCATTAAAAACAAGTAGGTAAGTATTTCTAAATGTTTTTATTTGCTAGATGTCTTCATTTGCTTGTGAAAATATTCATCAAGGTCAAGAACGGATTAATGATGAATCCTGGCGTAGAAGAGATCAGTTTGTGTTTGGCTGCTTTACTGTGTGATCAACTTTTGTCGATTCGCGAGTCCTTTGATTTCACAGTTGAGTGATCCGCAGATTTTGAGTTATTTGCCTCCACGCGCGAAGAACTCGTGTGAAAGTACAACGAGCCTTTGTTTTCAGAATTGAGTGATTCGCTTCAACGAACGATGCACATTTTGAATCACTTACAGCAAGCTTACTATCTTTTCCCACATTCTTCCGAAACCAGCAAGCTGTAGTCGGCAATTTACTCAAAATACTAGTAGATCTATTTTGGCCTCGTACTTCAGTACTGCTGGATGCACTGGAAAGAAAGCAACGTCCGTGGAGAAGGATCGATATCTTGACACCTCCATTCGCGAATCACAAGCAAATGAAGACATCTAGCAAATAAAAACATTTAGAGATACTTACCTCCTTTGCCATAAGGCAAAGTCAACTGCGCGTCGAAGAACACCGTCTGCGCGTGAGATCGTGGTAAAATTCTCACGTGGAAAGTGATCCCAATTCTCAAGGGATCTATAAAAACAGCCAAACACAAATTGATCTCTTTCCGTTTGTGACCTTGATGAATGATTACAATAGCAAATAAAGACATAGGTTGTTTTATGGCAACTTGTGGATCCCGGATTATATGTCAGCCATGTGATTTGCGCATGATTGTCGTTTCAACTCTCCCAGATAATGCTCTACTGCGCAAGCTTCCAGTCTTACATCCGACAAAATTTTGGATTTTTCCCCCTATTGACAAGAATTGTATGCTTTCTCGCTAACGCTCGCCCGCAATAAAATACAATCATTAGCATCCGGAGATAAATATGGTTACAAAATTGATTGGTAATAGATAGCTTAATAAACTAAACAAACTAAACAGACGAAGACATTAACAGTGAATGGTTACAAAATGTTGTGTAAAATATAAATTAATTTTGGATAGTGAATTAGGTGCGTCAATATAATCCTCCTCGCCTTCTAAAGCTGCGAATAAAGCTTTGCGAATTGATTTCTTGAACGCCAGTTTTCGTAGATTACATACTTGCGATGGGAGACACTGTTCCACACTTTCGCGCCAAACTATAAAAAAGAGTTCCGCTGTTGATTTAAACGTGAAAATTTAATATGATATTTGCCACAAGATGCAGCACTCGTGCTATATAAATGAATCAAGTTTGTCTTGACAATTAATTTTTCAGAGATATCTTTTGGAGCAGAGCTATTTGAAACATCATACATAGAGTATAAGACAGCTTCAAAGCAAAGCAGGTGAATGGGTAATATTTTTGAAGAAGTAAAAAATAAAGAAATAGCATGAGTTCTTGGATTTAGAAAATACATCAAACGTAGTGCACGTTTTTGAAGTAACAATAATTTATTAAGATGGCTTTTGCGGCTTGGCCCCAAGCAGTAAAACCATATGTCAAGTAGGGAAGTAGGAGGGACTGATATTCTCAAAGTACAGAATGGAACGAGGTGTCTTAAACGAGATATTGCTCCAACAATTATGCTATTCTTCACGGCGATATAGTCTACGTGACATTTCCAGGACAAACGGTTGTCAATCAAAACACCTAAGTAGTTAATAATTATCTTCCTTACACTCTATGCCTGACGATACGTTGGTGCTGTTGTCTATTACTTTGAGTTTAATCTCATAATTTAGCGATCGCTGTGGAGTTCGAAAAATAAGTTTGATTTTTTAATGTTAAGTGTCAGCTTATTTACATGCAGCCATTCACATACATTTTTTAGCTCTTTGTTAACGGTCTCCTTGAGGGACTTGGGATGCCACAATATATCACAATGTACCACAGGGTATCACATGGTATCATTTATGGCGCTTTGATTAAAAAAAAAATTGAATTTCATTTGACGTAGTAAAGTGTTAAGGAGAATTTGCTGTTCCTCAGTCATTTCTATCATGCTTACCTGTATTTAGCATTTATCGTCTAAAACATCTTTACTTCAGATTTTACCTGAGTCAAAAGAGTAACAATGCATGTAATGACAATGCTCATTAATGCTCATGTACAATGTTCTTGTACCACTTAGCGTTTCTGCCCCTTTGTCTTTAAGGACTCTACGCACTCGCTTCCGGCGAAACAGTGATTTTAAAGTCTTTTAAGTATTTTGTAAAATTTTAGGTTCACGAAACAGATCTTGATGTACCACTCAGTGTTTCTGCCCTTTTCGTCTGTAAGGACTCTACTGCCGCAGTCGCCTCAAAACACTGATTTAAAAGTCTTTTAAGTGCTGTAAGTTCTCTGAACAGATCATGTTGTAAATGTCAGGATTTGATTAATTTTGACGAAGGCTTGAAGGGTGGTCGCGATTCCGGATTTCCGCTCCTTTTTCACGAGACTGATCCACATCCCGCACTAAGTTAATTTTTTTCCCAAATCTGGTTTTTTTCCGAAAACATTAAAAGACATAATTTTTCAATAGTCTATGAATATCAGTTGTAGATTCGCCCGTTCGACTGCTATTTTGAATTAACGCGTGTTGTAAGGCTTTTGCAAAAAAGATTTTCATACCTCAAAGAGTCAGAATAGTATTTTGACAGCTGGTCACCGATATCATCAGCTGCAATGGCTCATCTTAGTGACAAACGACAACACGAGCTCTTTCCTGTATGTAAGCTGAGGAAGATCTCCCGGAAATTCCAGGACTCGCAAAGTTGAATGGAACTAAAATTTTCAGGGATATGTTTTTGAAAATTTGTGTCTACTTGAGGTTTTTCCCTTTTCCGGAAATTTTTGAAAATCTGTCATTTTCTTTCAGCAAAAGTTCTGGCTTTCGCCACAAATAGAGGGAGCAGAGTGCCTTGAACTGGCTAAACTTGTTCAGAGGATTTCAAATCCGAAAGGAAAATAGCCCTCACATTTTTGCAGTGTGCCTTCTTTAATTTTTGGAATTTATGCGCAAATAATTCAATATTTGTTTTTCTCTCAATGAAACAATCGCTAATTGAATGCTCACGGCAGCATTCTTCGATCTTTTTAAAAATATTCTGAACTACATTACTTGAAAGACCCAAATTGAGCGTGTGCAAAGAAATGTTAACATCAGCATATATATCTTATACCAGAAAAAAGAACGACGATGTTAAGTTTCCATAGAAAATAATTATTGATGTAGATCATAAAATTTTCTCGGATCATGCCCAAGCAAGCAAGCAAGCAAGCAAGAAGGTAGCGCATTCAGTAAGGAGGACTGGTATTTATAGGGGCCCTGGACGTGGGAAGTAAAGATATTCGCACAATATAAAATCTAAAATTTGGGGGAAAATGATGAAAACGCTAAAAACACTTAAAAAGCTAAAATATACAAGTATAGTAAATTTTTATAGATTACAAAGGATAAAAATTACAAATAAAAATGCTTAATTACAAAACTGTTAAAAATTGCTCAAGAAAGGGGCACTCTTAATACAAGTGGGCAATGCGTTAAAACAAACTGTTCCTGCATACTTAAAAGTTTTCTTAATGTCCCATTATAGGAGCCTTAAGATTGGACTACGAGTACGAGATTGAGTACGATTTTCGATTTTCGAACCAGAGACGTTTCTGAAGCCCTCGCTCTTTATGTTGGTGTTAGGTACAGATGGCAGTTCATGGGATGAAGTGGGCATATGATTTAATGATGTGAAGCCTGTATACTAGAATTGAAAAGTCGTTCTCGTACTCGATAACGTACTTGTACTTAAATCTTAAGTCCCCTATTGTGTTTAGGCTTTCATGGATGCAAGTCGTACGCGTTACTTCCTCGAGTTGCATGATTTTGAAAAGCCGGATTCCTTGTCAAAAACTGAGCTAGATATTTTGGTACCAAATTATTTAAGCAATTAAAAACTAAAACACATTTCAGTTTCGGGATCCGGAAATTGACTGCAATACTGTGCGCGATTCAGGAAAACGCAAAATATGTTGACGGGATTCGGGATTTGCCGGTTGCACCCCAGGAAGGGGTGGGATTCTTTTTAATTTTTGAAACGAAAGTTTTGTTTATATATAATTAACTTTGACATTTTTATACAGTCTTAAATTTTTCGAGAGTTAATTAAACTCTCTTGTGTCCAAAATTGACTCCTATAATGGGACAAATGACCCATTGAAATGAAGATGTCTCAAGGGAAGGTCATTTTTTTCTGCATGCAGATGTTTTGGGTAGGACCGAAAGTTTGTGGCCCAAACAGCCAAAATGCCAATATTCATTTTGGGCTGTGTTTTTACATCGGTCTTTTGATAAGCACAAGTCATCAACCTTAACGCAATCCCTGGCCACTGAAATACAATTTCCAGCCATCCGTTCCGTTTCCATAATCGGCATAGTTGTATATATTTCTACAGGACTGGGATCAAGTCGATATCTTATTTTAGTAAATTTTTAGCTCAGGATAATGATTTTCCAGCTTTCTGATTGGTTCCCTAAGCCCATGATATGAGCCATTATCGTTAAGTTTGACCAAATAAGGAAAAACTGATGGCGAATTTTTGGAGGTCGGAAAAAAATTTTTCGCGGCGTCGTCGGTAAAGAAAATGTCACGATTTGAGGAGGTTTCACCCGAAGAAATCAAGAGAATTGTAGACAATGCGACCCCCATTAACACCAAAAGGTCAACAAAATATGGACCGAAGATTTTTATTGGTAAGTCTGTGTTAAATGCAATAAAATATTTATAAACAACTTACAGTCCAGTGCAAACAGCACAGCGTTCATCTCACGTGGTGGACAGATCTTCCCACGACCGCAGTACAATTTCAGCAACTGCAACGTCCAAATTCACAACCACTACGGCCAGTCCGGCTGAACAATTGATAGCTGACATTGTGACACTTTTGTCCGCTCAAAGTTATAAGATTTTTTGAAGAAACTGACATAAATATATTTTTTGAACGGACGATCCTCCTTTCTCCCTCTTCCTCTCATTCGTTCTCGCGTCCTCGACCTGCTCTCTCAGAGCATTTCACTCTTTAGACGCCTTCCTACCCTCCAGCCCCTCTCTTTACTGCTCAAACTTTCGCTCGTCTGCTTCGACTTCCCCTCGACACGCTGTAGGACCATCTCATTTCTTAGTAGCTTCCCGTATGCGCACGCTCGTAGCGTCCTCTACGAGATCGTGCGATTTGAACTTGCACGCTGTCCTTGTCATTCGTGAGTGTATCCTTTCGGCCTACTGTCTGCCGCTTCTTCCCTCTCTTCTAGCGTCTCCCTGACGTCATCGACTGAAATCATGCCTCCTCCACGACGCTCGTTGTTTATGGAAGCGGCAGTAACCACCACCTGGTCCTAGGCGCAGCGTAGACATTCGATCGCATCCTCCTCTACCCCTTCTTCTCCCTCCTCTTCTCTCCCCCTCTTATACTCTCATCTCCCTCGTGTTATCTGAAATGGCCAATTTCCTGTTAATCGCTTCGGACCAACCAACCACAACAAAGAAACACAGCAGATGAAAACATGCATCATTCTTCTTCGGACTTGCCGGGACAGCAGCGAAGACAGACATGGTTCTCCCTCCAGAATAATGACACATCAGACCACACAACAGCCTCGGCCTAGATACTGTACCTTCGCGTCGAGCCACGGGCCATCGTTGGTCTAAGAATAATATCAGTGACGTCACAGATCCTAGTCAACCGAACGCTGTATCGACACGTTACTTGCACCCCTCTCCCCCTCCCGTCGGCCTCCCCCACCGGCCCCCTTAGGCCGCCCCCCTTCCCCCAAACATGTGGCGTGTGTCACAAGAGTCTTGTTGTACATTCATTACATGCAAAGCGGCGGCCACTTTGATCTTCTCTTAGCCCCTTTCTCTCCATGTGCCCCCCCGCGCCAGTACGGAGCACGCAGCACAGCGACTGGCGGCAAGACGACAAACACACGCATGTATACAACTAACAACAAGAGGATAGTAGCGCTTGAAACTGTGATTTATAGACATACTCGATTAAGACGTGTATATCTATTTAGTATCTTCCTTCGCAACTCTCCTACACACACGCACATGTTTACGGGAACAAAACAAACTTAAATCGTACAAAACACAACACGCGTTAACCACTCGTGGCTTTGCACTATGAGAAGGGGGGACTTGAACGAAGTACAAAAATCAAGCTGGAAGTAGAGGGAGTTAGTCCAACTATACACGCACGCACGGACACGGGACGCCGTAACTGTAAACACGCGGGTGATAGGGAAAAAATCGATAGACAGCATTTATAGGCGGGATGCCGTAGACGTTGAGAATACCCCGGGTCACCATGCTTAAAGCTCCTGGTAATCCAGTTGCGCCTAGCTAGGATACGGACAAAACGTTTCACGGTTGGGTTAAATTGCACGGACTAACACAATCCCACAATCATATTCACGGGAAACAGGCCGTACGGCGTGAGCCCATCCTACACCTGCACTACTATTATCTTCAATCCTCACGGCTTCACAAGGCGGACCCGCCGATCACAGGTTCCGCACGACGGTAGAATCCAACTTGAGCGGTACACGTGCACAGCGCCACGCTCAAAAGCATAAGATACTGAGGCACCTTCGGTCGACGCCCACCACAGGGTCACCGGTAAACAACCTTGCCCTCACCCCTCACAGCACACTCGCTCAGCGCACCTCTGGAATGTGATAGGAAGTACGTATGCGAGAACCTCGAGTCGGGGGATTCGCACTCTCTCTCCTCGACCCCGACTGTTCACCCTTCTTCTGAACACGCCCCCCATCTAACTTGGAGAGCCGCGAATTGTTAACTATATGTCAGACTCCGCCTCTTTGAGGGGTCGACCATGAGTTGCAGCTAGACAAAATAATTAACGTGTCGCCGAACTCAGACCTATCTACCAAAGTGCCCCTAAAGTTTCGTGAGAACACAGCACAACCCGACGAAAATTGCGGACCGATTAAAGCTGCGGGAATGTATGGAGCATAGTTGGCTGTTTAAGAAGGCGGAGGTAGAAGCAAATAAAAGACGCATTGCACTATCTCCTGAGATTCCATTTCAGGGGAAAATCTCACATACAGCGTCAGGGCAGTAAGCCAGAAACCACAAGAGAAATGTTTGACTGAAGGGCAATGGTCTAGGAATAAACTTATTGACCTGAAGCAATGCAGTCCATGGTTGAGTTTCGCTTCCTAGGGGATTAGGATTTTACTATGTAAACAAAGAACAAAAGCACAATGAGAATGGACCGAGGCAAGGTTGCCTCGGTTGGCTGGTTTACCTGAGCGTAGACGGCATGCGAATGATCGGCCGGAAGAGGCGTTACAATTTTTCACCGCAGGGCGAGTGCCTCGGGGTGGCCTCATACTAGCATCCATTACGGGCTGCACAAGACAATGGGGCTTAGCTGCACCTGCACCGACTGGGACGTGCTGTTTAGTGTTCTCGGATTACACAAACCAAAATGGCATCGTAGTCTGTCGCTCATCAACGTTGGGAAAAACTAGTAAACTCATAAAGGGAGGAGTTTTTGATCGCCACACATGGCAAAGACCACATTACGTCCCACATTACATCACCACAAATCAAAAAAGAGGGGATAGGACTGTCCAAAGAGGGAATTTACTCAATAACCGCATTTTAAAAGTTCAGTGGCTGAAGATTCAGTAGTAGATACCATCATTTGGAATTAATCCCCGTTCCCGGTTCATGATGAAGATAGGTGGATTTTAAGGTCTGCGACCTATGGCACTAGGTGGAACTTAAGGTGCATAGGGTAAATCATTAAGATTGCAAAGACTGTCTAGGTAAAATGCGGGTGGCGCATGCATACATTAATTTATTTGATCTCCTGCCTAATATAGGTTGCCTGGGCTTGTCCCGCTTAATAGGAACCCTGATTGGGCTCCATGAACGAAAACAGACGCCGTGTCATCAGCTTGAGTAACCTTTCCATTCTGTGTCACAAAGTGATCGAAGATCTGAGCGCAGATAGCTTCCATACACGACTTCTTATAGACCATATAAACATGCAAGTCAGGAGCACATCAAATCCACATCTTAGTAACACCTAATGTAGTAAACAACCGTGGGTTGACCTACGATAGGTATAGAAGCAAGATTATTCCACGGAACACGCCAAGAAAGGTAAGGCCCTCGACCATATTGGGGCAGGTGTTTTCACATAAGATAGACAAACACACTATGCCCGCGTTTTAAATGGAACCCAAACTCGATTACGAAGAGGAAATAGTAACAATCGATGACCTACAAGGGTTGACACTATTAAACATTTCCTAGTCAAATGTACAGCCATCTATGCCTGGATGAGGACCACATGAAGACGCGTGAGTTCTAATCAGGATGATAAGCCCGCGAGCAAAATGCGCTCAAAGTCATTCTTGCTGGTGGCTAGATTGAGACTAAAACACCTAACTGGTTGGAAAGCGTTGGCAAGCACACGCGACTCTCCTGAAGGGGGGTTGAAAGCTTGGCCCCAGATCAACATTATGGGAAAAAGCCAGGGACCCTATTGAATTTCGACGAGAGTTACCGAAGTTGCCGGGCGAGGACCCATGTGTACCTACTATACTCACGTCTCTGATGGAGCAACCCTCGAAAAAACTATCGCGGAGACGAAAGCGATCAACACTGCTATAGCAGGAAAAAAGCCAAAACGCGCTTATTGTAATGAGCATGTCAGCGAAACAACTTTTTTAA
>JAHPZR010009169.1:97500-103477 GCA_019787425.1 Platygyra sinensis | reverse complement strand
AATGGATATATGGTGACGTCATGAGAAATGGCAATATGGCCGCCAAAGCTAGGCACACTATACAAAGCTCCTTCCGAGCTCTTTTCGGGGCTTAAAAGTAGCCTTGTCCCACAAGGCTTTGCACACAATACAATTGAACAATGAAGTTTTGGTTGAGTGCGAAAAAAATGGCGGCTTGCGAAGCGTCTTCGAGTTTCGAGGCGAAAACCTCACTGTTTTGTGCTATTTTTGGTCTGGTTTTTACACGACAAGACGCCAAATAGATGGAAAAATCAGGTATGCTGCAATTTTTTCCCTCTTTGCAAAAAATATGTCAATAATGTCTATAAAATTTACGTTCATTTGGTGGTATTTTTGTATTGGTCCACGACTGCGTCGCTTGGTCCAAGGGTTTTAAAGATGAAATACTGTAGTTTCGCCACATGCGTTTGTTATTGACCGATCGTGCTGACCATGCTGTGGACCTGATTTCAAGCTATGTTTACTTTATTCCCCGACAGGCAATGGAAAAGCACCGCGATTTCCTCAAGAAACACTGTACAGTAGATTGTGTGGTAAAAATCTAAAAAGGAATGGCAGAGATCACGGGAAGGAAATATTTAACAATTATTCCTCTCGCCCTCATGGGCTCTGAGTCAATAGCCCATGAGGCCGAAGGCCGAATGGGCTATTGACTCAGAGCCCATGAGGGCGAGAGGAATAATTGTTTTAGTAAAATCCAACTGGTTGGTCCAAAAAATATCGAGACAAAACATCTTTCGCTAGTTAAAGCTATTCAGCTGCCATTGTTTTGGT
Organism: Platygyra sinensis; assembly: GCA_019787425.1. Lineage (NCBI taxonomy): Eukaryota > Metazoa > Cnidaria > Anthozoa > Scleractinia > Merulinidae > Platygyra > Platygyra sinensis. Next base: position 102,682 of record JAHPZR010009169.1, on the reverse strand, counting down.
TTAAAAAGCCGGCGCTTTTCGCTACTAGTGGGCTATAACAAATAGCCTACTAGTAGCTCAACCAAACAGAATGCAGCAGTGATAATAGACCACTAAATGGATTTTACTAATCTGAATTATTCGAAGCGGTTCTCAGTGAAAAGGTTCACCGTAACATAACAGCAAATGATACTAGTAATGTACATCCCGAAAAGATGTGTGCAGCATGCAATGCAAAGTTATATCCATTAAGTACTTGGAATGAAGAAGATGAGGCTGTGGTACACATGTAGGGATCAAAAAAGGGTTGAAAGCACTTTTAGTGCTCAGTATACATGCCAGCTTGATACAGCTGAGTAGTTCAGGAACAGCTGCAAAGCCAAGTTTCAGTGAAGGTCAATAGTTTTGTAGTTATCAAAACATTTCTATGTGGGCCCTTAGCAGTATGGAAGAAGTTATTTGTTGAATCTGGCCAAATTGTACTTGCAAAAATTAATAGCTAGCTTTTTTTGCTAGTAATGTTTCTGAAATTCGAAATACACCTCTAGTACTTTGCAGTCCTGGTCACTTCAGTTAGCATGAAGTCCTTCTTTTTCAATTGCTTATTGTGTTAGAGTGGGTGTGTGGTTAGTGTTGTGTTTTCATTGATATATTTCAGAAAGTTATGAACAACATTATTTTCCAGTCACAAAATTAGGCCCTGTTTACAAGCAGGTAGCAGGTAACCCAGTGCTAGGTTACCCTAGCAAGAGGGTTACCCTGGCACTCACTCAGTTCTTCTTATTTTCATTGATGCATTTACAAGGCAGCTAGGGTCACCCTAGCGCTAGGGTAATCCTAGCTGAGCAATCCTAGCTGAGTCAGCTAGGGTTACCCTGGCGCTAGGGTAACCATAGCGCCTTGTAAATGCTCTGCAAGGGACAACTCGCCTACCCAGGACAACTCTATTTTGGCTCCAAAAAGCAAAATATGATCACAATACTGACAAAATCAGTGAATTATGGCCCAGAAAACATCAAGTTCTTTCACAATTTGTCATATTTTTGCTTTGGAAATAAATTATTTTCCAGTTTTGTGATCTGTTTGTCAGGTTTTGAAATTAATGCTCGCAAACTCGCAAAAAGTGAGTGCTTTTGATAATCTGTGATTTAGAAAAACATCCACTGGCAATTGTTTGCGAGTTAGAATAATCCATGTCTACAAAACATTTGGAAAGAATTTGCTAGTGGTCTCACCAATTGCTAGTAGAAAAAATCTTACTAGCAAAACTTTACAATTAGACTGAAAATTTAACTTTGAGCCCTGGTTTGTACTTTACTTACAAGGTAACCAAAGCACAACAAACGTTATGTTGTCTCAGGCAGTAGTGTTACCCTCCTTGTAAATTTACCTAGGTTATCTTTTAACCATTACCCAGGCAGTAGGGCTACTCTACTTCCTTGTAAACAGGGCCTTGGAGCTTTTCCACTGTTTGTTACAAAGAAAAAATAGCTACATGTATACCTGTTTTTTTTTTTAAGTACTTGTTTATAGATTTGCAATCATGGTATGTAACACTTATTGGTAGAAGTATTGAAAATTAAGCTGTAGGTTTCTAGGAATTTAAATATCTATATTTTAAGCTTTCCAGTAAGAATACCTCAGCAGGGCTTTGTAATTTTCACCATGTGCTTTTCTTTTCAAACCAAAATATTGAAATGTATAGCATTCTGAAAGTGAATTTCTTGAAATTTCTAGTTGTAGGAAATAAAGCATGGACTGTTTATGTCATGTGGCTTCTGTGACTGTGTCTGTGTGTGTTGGGGTGGGGGGGGGGGGGGGAGGGGGGCAGACTGACTTAACATGAAAGGTCTTGAAAATAGCATCCCATCATGGGGGGAAGTGGTCACAAAAGGTCAGATCCAGGGGAGTAGTCATAAAGGAAGATCTAGAAAGGTCTTGAAAGGTCTTGAAATTCCCTGGACCTTGCAAAATGCATTCAGCCATACCCATTTGCCCTCCTGAATACATGTAGGTTGTCACCTGAACAGCTGTGGAGGTTTTACTGAAACCAGAACATCAACATACCATAACAAAATTCATTTGTTGATCAACTATTGTTTCTCATAGCTATAATGTACTGCAATAGAGATTCACATCCACATAGAATGTGTATGTTACTGTTAAAAGTTGAGTCATTTGTTGCTCTGCACAGAAATGGGCAAAGATAAAAGAGCAGGAGGGGGTGCAGTCATTCCTTGCAACTGGCTATTGCATGTTGCCAAAGGAGGAGAAAGCTTCAAAAAAGTGACCAAATAGGGTTTTCCACTGATGGTTTTGAAGGCATGGAAATAAGACTGCATATAAATTTCACTTTTGATCCATATACTCTTTTGCTTTTGATACATGTAGCTGTGGTAAGGTACAACAAAACTTGGCTGAAAATTTCAATATAATTTGATGTAATTTTGAACAAAAGCACAGCCACAATAAGTCCCCTTTAAATACAGATCTATCAATTCTAGATTTATCAATATGGATAAATATAAAAGACAAGAAAGTGAACCTTATAACCCTATAATAATTTCGGCTAGATACCTTTCATATTGCAACAGCAAACAGCGTAGCTTAAATTGAAAGTGGTGATCACCGCTGTCGAGGCCAAAATCAGCCTTTTTTGATCTTTGGCAGTCCTGGATTGTGGAACGATACCTCGTTCAAAGCAAGTCGCATTAGTACAGGTTGTCTTAACTTTATGAAGCTAAGCTTTACGATTAAAGGAAATTGGTTCGAATCGGGAGTAAAATTAATTACACGAATACAGCGAATCCAAGTAAAACGACTACTAGTTCGAATTATTCGCAGGTTCAAGAGATCGTGGGATTAATAGATGGGAAAGATTCAACCGTATTATTGTTGTAATTTATTTGTATGCGACGTCTCCGCCGACATAGATTTCTTCTCTCTCGCCATTTCCCTCGGTCTTAGTCCTTTCGCGGTCTAGGCAATGTTTTGGTTTTGCGTGAGCCAATCAGAGCACAGGAAATCGTATATCCACTTCTGGCTATGGCCCGGACTGTTTATGAAAAGATGTTACATAATGATATCTCACAGCAGCCCAATCATTGTTGAATAGGGTGGGGGAGAGGAGGAATTTTGTCACTGGCCTGTGCTCCTAGAAATGGAGTAGACAGGGTTCAGATAAATTCAGATTATTAAAATTTCAAGAATCTGCGGACCATAATTATTTCACTTCAATTAGTTGTTTCTCCCGCTGATAAACACTGTCGTCAGCGAATGTTGCATTTGAAAAGAAAGAAATCGACTTCAGTTTAGGCTTTGAAGTCACAGGAAGGCTACGATTTGAATTGCAAATCAACTTTACATTAATATTCAATAACATTCATTTTTCCACATGTCACCTCCACACGAAAGAGCATGGCGAACGTTGCTAAACATACGGTAAATCTTGTTCTCTGGTTCATCTGAGGCAAAGAAAGCTGGCAAGTCAACGTTGTCGAAGTCGACGCATGGAACATCGTCCATGTTGCTTCATGGCAATGCGTAGAAGTCTTGAACAGAAGGGCGTGTAGCCGATGCGGCTTTACAAGGACAAGAATGATGGCTGCAATCACGGGCTGGTGCACGATATACCAAGTGAATAGCAAGTCTCGAGTTACGTCGCAAAGAACACAACAATGATCCCTATCCCTTACACAATAACACAATAGACTTCACACAATAGAACGAGACAATAGAGCATATATTGACTTGGTATATCGAGCATCACCCCAATCACGTGCATGCACATTTAACTTTGAACATGGACAGTCAGTTGTTTCACGTTACGAGTCTTCCCAAATTGACAGGTAAGCTTTTTGATGGTGGTGTTTGTTAAAAGATAAGTGTAATCTGCTAACTTTTGATTTAATATTTCATTCATTCGAAAGGGCTCCTGTCCAGTCGGACGTGTTTGTTATTGATGTTTTATTGATGTCTCTGTGGACATTAAACACTTTCTTCTAGAATTTTCTTACGAATCTACTTCACATCATTAGTTTTATTACAAGAGTAGAAAGATAAGGGCTGTATTATCCTGTTCTCAAGTTTATTATCTCTACTGAGGAATGCCGCGTTTGACTGGTTTGATTGCAGCTGAAGAATTAAGCCGAAGAGAATTCGACATGTACAGTCAAAGCAAAGTCTTTGAAGATGGAGTACGAATGTCTCATCCAAGTTCCCTGCTTTTATGTTCTCTGTCAGTACTTTTTTTTTCAGTACTTAGAGAGGTCCGACACAAACGCCAGTCAGGTGCAGGTATGTATGCATGATGTGTTGTTCTTTAGTTGCATTGACAGCAAACTGATACAGAAATGGTCACTGACGAATTCTACAATCAGTCAATAATTTTTTTCTTTTCTTTTTTTTTGTACAAATTATTTTATTGAAAAACCTACATAATAAACAATACTAACACTTCTTAAAATAACAACATTACCAACAATATTGATATTACTTACAATACTGACACTACATACAATAGAGTGATTTCACAAACCCCGATTCTTATATGCTAATTAGAATCCTTAAATGCTAATGTGCAAGAACAATGAGCCAGCGTGAGCCAGCACGTTCTAAAGTAACTCCGTTCTAATTCCGAGCTGGTTTCCCGCAAACACAAACGGCATTGCTTGTAATGTTTTTAATTTGTTTTTTCATCGAACACCAGCGCTCAATCTAGGTCTCGCTTGAAACTTGAACCAATTATATTTAGAAAGCTGGCTTAGCTTTGCGCACCGAGCGGAGCCCTGGCTGATATGGGGCGCTTACCGTTCGACCAAAAATTCCGGGGCGAATTTCCGGAAATTTCAATGGCACTAAAATGGTACAGTCTTTTTCCAGTGTGGAATACGATAATTGTTCGCTTGGAATTTTTCAGTGACCTCTAGGTTTAAATCACAAATATATAAGTATATAAGTCGACATCGTGACTTTTTATAGACCACAACAGCCGAGATCTTGCAAAAACCACAACGGCAGCGAAAACGTCACAAACCAAGGGGTTTAATGAGTGTTACAATGGTTCTGCACGCGTTATAAATCTTTGTACATTTCCCAGCCAACCTATTCAAAACAAACAAGTACACCACGGGGGCATTATTTTTATAAAACGCCTTCTTCACGAATTTAGCTGTAGCTAGTATTTATCGACATATACGTAGAA
>JAHPZR010009169.1:80000-92500 GCA_019787425.1 Platygyra sinensis | reverse complement strand
TCTTTTATAACTGTTGTCTAATTCACATTAGCTTAAGCTAAGTTAAAAACAGGAAACTAGAAATTTGATTAAAAAGAAAATATTCATAAAAATTTCCAGGGAAATGTATATGAAAAATGCAAATCAGTAATAGTTTATGTTACAGTACTCCTTTTGTGTTTCATAACTTGACGAACATTGTTCCTATTTAATTTGTTTCGGAGTAATTGCGAATTCTTATTTTCCTGAAAGCTAATTGAAGTACACCATGCACCGAATAGTAGACAACCTGGTCCAGGTTTTTTTTTTAGTTCCGTAACTGATCCAGTGCCATTCAGTGGTTTAAAACAAAATGAAATAATCGACTGCGAGAATCTAGTGTTGATGTAACTGATTCCCGATCATTCAACCACCATATTTAAGTTCTATTTGGCTACTAAATAGCGTAATAAGTTGTGCTGAACAGCAGAACGTTCCGAATATGTTACTATTTATTGATTTTGAAAAGGCATTTGATACCTTGGAATGGAAATTTTTAGAAAAAAAACTCTTCGCTTCTATAATTTTGGCGATTCCTTAATTACCTGGATTAGATTGTTATATACAGATTAAGCAGCAGTATACAAAATAATGAGTGGTCCTCAGAATTCTTCCAGCTTAACAGAGGCGTTAGGCAAGGATGCCCGCTTTCTCCTTATCTCTTTATTTTATGTATGGAAATACTAGGTAATGCTATTAGGAACTGTGATCAAATTAAGGGGATTTGTGTTTTAGATGCGGAATGCAAAATAAGTCAGTACGCAGATGATACTACATTAATCTTAGATGGTTCAGAGAAATCGATGCAGCAGTCTTTGTTTGCTAGATTCCTTTGCACCATTTCCGACCTTAGAATTAATTATGAGAAAACAGAGGCACTTTTGGATCGGCCCCATGCGCTTTCAAAGAAGCGGAAAAATGGCAGCCTACCTACCAGAGCATCTCGGGGCCTTCCCACAAAGTTAAAACTCTGGGAGTCTGGTTATCTACCATCAAAGAAGAATCTGTAACATTGAATTATGAAGAAAAAAAGGAGACCATTTCTAAAACAATTGAAAATTGGCAGTTTAGCTGTTTAGGAGACTAACGCTTCTCGGGGAAAATAGTGGTTATTAAGAGCCTACTAGCTTCGCAGTTAGTTTACATTTTGTCTCCGCTCCCTACGTCCAGTAGACATCTGAAAGACATAAACAATCTTTCGTACCAATTTCTATGGGATGCATGGCAAACGGGACAAAATTAAACGAGTAGAAATGATCAGTGATTACGCAACTGGCGGACTTAAAATGTTTGACATTCAAATTTTCAACCGCGCCCTGAAAGCGAAATGGATTCAAAAGTACTTAAGACTCGCGTAACAAATGAAAACTTTTTGCTGGACTTTTTTCTCGCAAAGTATAATGCTAATTTACTTATTACTGGTAACCTAAATGTTAACGATGCTGCGTCGCTGGAAATAGATGACCCCTTTACTAAAGAACTGATTGAAATTTGGTCGTGTCTTAATTTCAAAAAACAGCCCCCTGATCTCTCTAATATTCCAATCTGGCATAACTCTTTCGTGCGAATTGATAATAAGCCTATTTACTATAAAAATTGGCATAAGGCGGGAATTCATTTTCGAAACCACCTACTTGATGAAAACTTCCATCTTTTAACTTTTGATGCCTTTAAGGAAAAATTTTCTGTCAAAACTAATTTCCTCCTGTACCAAAGTGTTGTAAGTGCAGTCTCTAAAGTGAACTCACTTTGTGCCTGCACTCAGGCAGTAACAAACACTGTAAAAGATTTAAATAATCTGCTGGCTTCAACGGAGGTTTGTGTAAGGTAGCCTATAAAATGCTTATCAAGCAAATTGCTTCTATTCCACATAAAAGTCAAAGCAAATAGACCTCAGATTGCAACTTTCAATCCGCGGACTATATAGACTGGAGTAGCTCATACGGTTTGGCTTTCCTGTGCACCCGCGAATCCAAATTGCGAATCTTTCAGTTTAAACTCCTTCATAGAAGAATAGCTACAAACAGCCATTTATTCAAAATTGCTGTCACATGTGATAACCTTTGCAGTTTCTGTAAAGAACGCCCGGAAACTATTTTACTTTTGTTCTGGGAATGTATTTTTTGTTCAAGCTTTTTGGAATGGAATTAAACAGTGGATGAGCAAAATGCCATGTTTTCCGAACGATGTTTTCTCTTTCAATCCTGTCTAGGTTTTGTCGATAACGCTTCAAATATTCTGTCCCACCACTTTCTTCTTATCTGCAGACATCGCGTCCACTGGTCCAGATTAATGCGCAATGTCCAATCTAAATTAAAGTTACAATCACAAGGGCTTCATTGCTAGTTACAAGTTTTTTCAGCGTCAACGTTAACATCTTTTTGATCGGTTTGTTATATGGTAAGGAAATATATGACGAATGGCTATAGGTACACATCAAGACAGATGCCTAGCTATCCTTTGAACACTACTCTCTTCATTTGATTAAAATTATCTATTTACTGTAGAAAATGCAGCAAAATTGATATTTATACAAAGTGTGCATTGGAGATGGAATGACTGCGAATCACCCATCGAGAAGAGGAATTATACATAAGCCAGTCTTGTAAAACAGTTAATTTATTTCTTTTAAAATTTTCTTCTAACCAGTTTTTACATGCTACATATATAACTCGTTAGCGTTTGAATTTTTTAAAATAATTTCTTTGGGGGAAAATTCAGATAAGGTAAAAGTCTTGAATTTGGTGTAAAAAACCAATTATGGCCCTTGAAGGTCTACAGTAACCAGTTACTTTCCTTGTGTCACGAATGCTTGACGTGACATTTCGCCAGAGAAAGCATTAGTCTTTCCACACAAAACGTGCCTGTTAAACAGACTTTCAACGATGGAAAACACGAAACGTTTTAACTACTTAACCGGAAATTAAAGCCTATTCCAATGCAACTTGACCTCAAATGAAGCCGTAGCTTTTATGGAGGATTTTGGCCACGCACTCGGCAAACAGTAACCACCTCAAGTGTATAATTCCGAGAAAGAAAAGCGAAAAAAAAAAACACTCGTAAACCGAAAAGAAATTGTTTCAGACTTTAACCTTTGGTCATCCTGCGAGAGAGAAGTCGTGAAACCAACTTACGAAACAATAATGACACCGTTGTGAGCCCACAAAAAGTTTTTGGAATGTTCGTGAGCGCCAGAATAATTCAGCCCACTGAACGCAATTTTAAATTGATCACAATTAATGCCCAAACAAATTTCTTTCCTCAGCTTAGCGTGATCCTGTTAAATGCTGTTTGCATGTGGCAAATTAATTTTCCGAGAAAAGCATGTTTCAACAAGAATAAGATGACCTTTGCTTAGGGGGCACCCAGCAACTGCAACGAGTTGCAAGTGTAGCTTACAACTATGGATATGAAAACTGGAAAGGACCATTGAGCTTCAAGTCTTCGTCTTTTACCTAATATGGTTATAGTCTTTCGTTTCCTGACTTGTCCACATTGACGGTAATTTCAGCTTTTATATTATTGTTTGTCACAAGTAACCACTTTTCCCCGAATTTTGAGTGCGATAGAGATTTGCATATATCATAGACTTGCTCACATGTTGTATCATGTTTTTTTCATGACGAGTTGACAAGGAGCGGCTTTTCCGGGAAAAGTTTGGGAACGGTAAAAATAGCCCCCCTAGTGACGTAACTGTGTTACCTGTCATTCAGTTTGTCGTTGCCATAGTATCAACCAATCGGGTTCTTGGACGTTCGTTGTAAACGAGAGCTGATTGGTTGCTATATTTCTTAAGTCTGTTGTGAGGGAAGTGTTTGGTTTATAGGGTGTGAGTGCTGGCGCTCTCTACTTTGTGTTGTCTCAGCCATTATGGCCGCCACCTTTGTGTACTGCTCGTGTTTGAAAGTACTTATACTGTGCACGTTTGCCAGTCTCTGCCTAGGAACATGTCTTTCTGGTGCATCAGGAAATGTCTGTCGTTATGCTGAACAGCATTTCAAGCGAAACTGGGCACAAAGGGTCGAGAAAGTCAGGTTTTCATCGAACCGTAAGGATGCGTCGTCGTTTGTCTACCTTCCACATGAAGTCATACTGATGAAGCAAGCACTCTCTAAACACGACCAGATACGGTTATTTTCCCGGTTTGTTTCTTCAATAACAGCCGACGGAAACCAAACGGACCAGTCACTTTGTGCTGAAGACAGTTGTGTTCTCTTCACCTCCACAATGTCAGACCGAAAGGACGAGTATCTTCAAAAACTGGGGTCCAAGCTTTTCTCAGAAATTGCGGAACAGCTGACGAACATCCAGCAAGTTAACCCTGGTTACATTGATCAAAATCTTAAACTAAACTCTGATAAAACGCCCAGCTTTTCTGCAGTACATGGTGTCTGGTATAACGAAAACGGGTACTTGCGGAAACATCTAGACAGGACGTGGGATCGAGCTAACAAAACGTCACGAACTGAATGGGTTCTTTCGATTTCACTTGGCACTACGGCCCGCTTTATTTATCACCATCCGAACAACGGGGAAGGATATCACGGCACTGATATTCTGTTGGACTCCGGGGATGTGCTTTTATTCAACGGAGCCTACCTTTATCATGGTGTGCAAGTTCTGGAGTCCAGTGTTCCCGAATGGTGGGAAAAGGAACTTGGAAATTTGCATGGACGACTAAACCTTCAATATCGCGTTCTGACGGGCGCCACCCAACCATTACAGAAAACGCAAGGCACAGATTTCTCTATATGCAGCTTAAATGCACGTCAACCTTGTCTCATGAGCGTTAAAGACAAGCCCACCACTAATAATGCTGACAATCGCTGGCTGCTGAGAGTGGAAGACAAACCCAGTACTAATGCTGGCCAACCCTATCTGATGAGAGTGAAAGACAAACCCAGTACTAATGCTGATAATAGCTGGCTGATGAGAGTGGAAGACAAACCCAGTACTAATGCTGACAATAGCTGGCTGATGAGAGTGGAAGACAAACCCAGTACTAATGCTGGCCAACCCTATCTGATGAGAGTGGAAGACAAACCCAGTACTAATGCTGATAATAGCTGGCTGATGAGAGTGGAAGACAAACCCAGTACTAATGCTGGCCAACCCTATCTGATGAGAGTGGAAGACAAACCCAATACTAATGCTGGCCAACCCTATCTGATGAGAGTGGAAGACAAACCCAGTACTAATGCTGACAATAGTTGGCTGATGAGAGTGGAAGACAAACCCAGTATTAATGCTGGCCAACCCTATCTGATGAGAGTGGAAGACAAACCCAGTACTAATGCTGACAATAGCTGGCTGATGAGAGTGGAAGACAAACCCAGTACTAATGCTGATAATAGCTGGCTGATGAGAGTGGAAGACAAACCCAGTACTAATGCTGACAATAGCTGGCTGATGAGAGTGGAAGACAAACCCAGTACCAATGCTGACAATAGCTGGCTGATGAGAGTGGAAGACAAACCCAGTACCAATGCTGACAATAGCTGGCTGATGAGAGTGGAAGACAAACCCAGTACTAATGCTGATAATAGCTGGCTGATGAGAGTGGAAGACAAACCCAGTACTAATGCTGACAATAGCTGGCTGATGAGAGTGGAAGACAAACCCAGTACCAATGCTGACAATAGCTGGCTGATGAGAGTGGAAGACAAACCCAGTACCAATGCTGATAATAGCTGGCTGATGAGAGTGGAAGACAAACCCAGTACTAATGCTGACAATAGCTGGCTGATGAGAGTGGAAGACAAACCCAGTACCAATGCTGACAATAGCTGGCTGATGAGAGTGGAAGACAAACCCAGTACCAATGCTGACAATAGTTGGCTGATGAGAGTGGAAGACAAACCCAGTACTAATGCTGATAATAGCTGGCTGATGAGAGTGGAAGACAAACCCAGTACTAATGCTGACAATAGTTGGCTGATGAGAGTGGAAGACAAACCCAGTACTAATGCTGACAATAGCTGGCTGATGAGAGTGGAAGACAAACCCAGTGCTAATGCTGACAATAGTTGGCTGATGAGAGTGGAAGACAAACCCAGTACTAATAATGCTGACAATAGCTGGCTGATGAGAGTGGAAGACAAACCCAGTACTAATAATGCTGACAATAGCTGGCTGATGAGAGGGGAAGACAAACCCAGTACTAATAATGCTGACAATAGCTGGCTGATGAGAGTGGAAGACAAACCCAGTACTAATAATGCTGACAATAGCTGGCTGATGAGAGGGGAAGACAAACCCAGTACTAATGCTGACAATAGCTGGCTGATGAGAGTGGAAGACAAACCCAGTACTAATAATGCTGACAATAGCTGGCTGATGAGAGTGGAAGACAAACCCAGTACTAACAATGCTGACAATAGCTGGCTGATGAGAGTGGAAGACAAACCCAGTACTAATGCTGACAATAGCTGGCTGATGAGAGTGGAAGACAAACCCAGTACTAATAATGCTGACAATAGCTGGCTGATGAGAGTGGAAGACAAACCCAGTACTAATAATGCTGACAATAGCTGGCTGATGAGAGTGGAAGACAAACCCAGTACTAATGCTGACAATAGCTGGCTGATGAGAGTGGAAGACAAACCCAGTACTAATGCTGACAATAGCTGGCTGATGAGAGTGGAAGACAAACCCAGTACTAATAATGCTGACAATAGCTGGCTGATGAGAGTGGAAGACAAACCCAGTACTAATAATGCTGACAATAGCTGGCTGATGAGAGGGGAAGACAAACCCAGTACTAATAATGCTGACAATAGCTGGCTGATGAGAGTGGAAGACAAACCCAGTACTAATAATGCTGACAATAGCTGGCTGATGAGAGTGGAAGACAAACCCAGTACTAATAATGCTGACAATAGCTGGCTGATGAGAGTGGAAGACAAACCCAGTACTAATAATGCTGACAATAGCTGGCTGATGAGAGGGGAAGACAAACCCAGTACTAATAATGCTGACAATAGCTGGCTGATGAGAGGGGAAGACAAACCCAGTACTAATAATGCTGACAATAGCTGGCTGATGAGAGTGGAAGACAAACCCAGTACTAATAATGCTGACAATAGCTGGCTGATGAGAGTGGAAGACAAACCCAGTACTAATAATGCTGACAATAGCTGGCTGATGAGAGTGGAAGACAAACCCAGTACTAATAATGCTGACAATAGCTGGCTGATGAGAGTGGAAGACAAACCCAGTACTAATAATGCTGACAATAGCTGGCTGATGAGAGGGGAAGACAAACCCAGTACTAATAATGCTGACAATAGCTGGCTGATGAGAGGGGAAGACAAACCCAGTACTAATAATGCTGACAATAGCTGGCTGATGAGAGTGGAAGACAAACCCAGTACTAATGCTGACAATAGCTGGCTGATGAGAGTGGAAGACAAACCCAGTACTAATAATGCTGACAATAGCTGGCTGATGAGAGTGGAAGACAAACCCAGTACTAATAATGCTGACAATAGCTGGCTGATGAGAGGGGAAGACAAACCTAGTACTAATAGTAACACCAGTTCAGACATTTGCTTTTCGTTTTCCCCGAAAAATATCCATAACGGGATTCCAGAATCCGTTTCATGGCTTTCTTTGATGGGAGAAAGCCCTGTAGAATTTGAGGAAAATCCAAGTCTTCCCAGAGTATTTGAACCCGAGCCGTATCTTGGCTTTACGAAAACCTTATTCAGGAGATTTTGGTGTTTCAACTACACAATTAACAAAGATAATCAAGCACGTGCTATCCTGAGTTTGGGTGGAAATGCTAACACCAATGAAGTAAAAACACACTTCTATGACAAACTAAAGCTGATACAGGGGTTGAACATCCCTGTTCATGAAAATAGAATCGTGCTGAGTTTTGAAGACAGCGACGTGGTGGAGTCCATGTACAAAGCAGGGCTGTTGGTGAACCCCAAGAGGTTCATTCTGAACGGAGACCATATCTTCAGCAAAAGCGAGCAGCAGAAAATCACCGAGAAAACTGCTCAAGCACTCAATTTCATTCGCAACGCAGACAGTGTTCTTTACGAGAGTATGCTGCAGGTCGTGGCTTGCATTGGCTACTACAAAGCAGCAGAGAAAGGACACCTTGGTGGGACTGTATCCTCGGCTGTCGGCCTGATCTGGCTTGACCCTAGTAAAGGAGGCGACTGGTCCACTCCCTTCTTGGCAGAACAGATTGTTCACGAATATATCCATACTACGCTATTCATCGCTGAAATGGTTCGTGGTATGTACACCGACGTTTCTCTCGTACCAAAGTCCATGGTTGTGTCAGCCATACGGCGTCAGAAAAGAGGATACGATAAGTCTTTCCATGCTGCTTATGTGGCGACCGGTCTCGTGGCGTTCCATGCAAACACAGGCAGCATCGAGCGAAGTGCAGAGCTCGCTAAGTATTTGAACCAGTCGGTGCAGGATCTTGAGAAAGTCCAGTTGGAAACAGGCATTCTTGACGAAACCGGCACTGGGATGCTTCTTCATTTGAAAACCTTCCTTTACAAGGCTAAGCTAATGTAAACGGTATGTCTTGTTTTCTTCTTTTGAGGCGGGGGAGGGGGGCCGTCTAACATTGCATCACACTCCAAAGGGAAAATTTTCATTCGGCAGCTAAAATTTGTACCCGAGGGGGCGTACCATCTCAAAATGGTTACTTTCAGTTTTTATGCATGGAAGGCCATCTTCAACTTTTTGATATTTCGACAATGCTGCTAGTATATTAGTAGAAATTCTTCACCAACGAACGGATTCTAAAGCTTCATTTGACGATCTTTGGACTAAAACCAGCGCAATTTTTCCCGGCCATCTGTACCTCTATCGAAATGAAACAACCTAATGAACATCATCTCGAAGAAGATACAGGGCACACTCGTTAAGTACGGAAAATATACACAGCATTAATTTCAAATACACATGTTTTTTGTTTGGGCCTGGCTTTACTTTCAATGATTTTGGTTGTGAAAGTGGAGCAATCTACCGAGAAACGAATGCTACTAAATCTTAATTGAAATCGTTCTAAATGCACTAGAATCGTGTTCTTTTACATATAGTAGTTGCAGTTGCTAAATGTTTAACACCTTTTGATAATAAGTCCTACGAAATTCTTGTAAAGGCATCAAAACGCTTTTTCTACCGGATAGTATAACATGAGATAATCAAACTTTGGCCAGGGCACCTAGGAACTACTGGCACTCTAGTAAGCACAATACTGATTCCCTTGCTTCTTGTGTAGCAAGATAATTTACGGCTTGTTTAAGGTTTCTTTGACCAAAGTGACACGGTCTAATGTGTTGGGAATTTCCAGCCGAAAATTTAAATCTCAGGGAGTTTATTCAACAGATCTTATTTCTCAAATTTTATGGACAGTTATAAGGAATTGGACCATTTTATCATCTAATTTTTTAATTTCTCCTGTTCTACTTTTGGTCTTTACCCAATGCATCTCATAGTTTTGTTATTTTTAAATTCGTGTTGTCATTGCTCGTTTTAGACACTTTTTATATTTTTAACTTTTAACATTTTATCTTTTTTCTGTACATTTTATATGAGGGCCACTAGTTTGTCAGTGATTACTGTTGTGTGTTACCCTCTATAAATAAAGTTGATTATTATTATTATTATTATTATTATTATTATTATTATTATTATTATTATTATTATTATTATTATTATTATTATTATTATTATTATTATTATTGATTTCCAAGCGATGTTGCTTTTCCGAGAAAAACCAGTTGGTTTTGTCACGGATTGCAACGATGGATTTTCCCCAACCAACTTTGAAGAAATTACGTTCCTAGAAGTACATATGTTCCACACGACTCTTTCCACAAAGATAATCTGAACAGACAATTATTCTATTAAAACAAACAGTTGTATACCTCCCTGGCCAAACGTCGTCTTTAATTACTCTTGTTCCGTATACCTCAATACGTCATTTTTCTCGGAAAATTAATTTGCAAACTACATTTTCTTTTTTTTTTTCAGGTTCACGCTACGCTGAGGAAAGGATCATATTGCCCACCAATTGTATTCAATTAAGGAATAGAGTGCAGTTCTTTCGAATTATTATCGCGCTCGCGAACATTACATAGAGGAACTCGTAATTTTAGTGTATACGGTCAATCTTAGTCACGCGTGACCTGTCTTCCCAGGAATTGAAAGAGAATTAAATTTCCTGTTTCTACCTTCCGGTCTTTCAAAGGAAGCTTCTAGAATTTTACTAAAATCTCTCCGAAAACCACGTATTGATTGAAAAAAAAATCCGCTCATAGACACAAAGTAGTGAATAGTAGTAGTGGATACACGATATCTTTACATGACTGGAGGAAAAGCCGTACTTTCTTTTGTCGAAAAACTACAGGTCATTTTCCTCAAGACTTCTGAAATGTCACTATCAATATTCAAACATGTTACATTTCAAAATTTCAGGTTTTAAGAATCCTGGTTAGCCTGATGTAGATTGACTGTGAAGTTACAACAGGTTTTCAAATAGTGTAGATTGACGGTGTAGGGATACCTATTGCAAGTACTGATGGTAGTCTGCCTCCTCAGGCGCTTCGATTTCAGTCGCAAAGCAGATAAAGTAGGCGAGCTAGAAGCACGAGAGACTGGGGACGAGCACGCGAGCAATCATGCGTTCTTTCCCCTTCCCTTCCTCCCTTGCGTGCCCACCACTTTCGCAGCGAAAGAGAGACGTCTGGGAACGAGGTAGTATGTGAGTTGTTTAGCGGGAATATTCAGTAACAAACATTCCCGATCATTTTCTGGTACAAAATCTTCGGGAGCATTCTTTTGGGACTATTCTAGTGATTTCTAATGTAGTTTAAGATTAACGGTTTTTAGACTAACTGTTTACGGCTGTGTCGGCGAGTAAGCGCTATGAATTGCCAAGACTGTTTTAGCCGGTTACTTTTATCTGATACTTTTAAGCTGATAAATATAATAAACTTCCCTCTGGGTTTAAACGAACGTGCGTATGCCTGATTATTAATTGTACGCCTTGTTTTCGTGTATGTGTGGAAGCTCAGCTTTACGTTGATTTCGTCTGTTGTTTTGAAGTTCCGTAACTTTTGTTGTATGCTATGAGGCCGCTTATCTTTTAATTTGGTGACTCTTAAAAGAGCCGTTTGGAGTTGTTATCAAGTTGGGAGCTTGATGTTGTTTCTTCTCCCCCTACTTTGATAGAGGCTTGTCGTTAGTTTCTAAAAGGTTTTTAATTCGCATTCAATGCGGCATGCAGAGCCAAAAAGTTTAAAGGACGTTAAAAGGCACTAAGAACACACAGGCTGTAGGGTACAAGACCTCACAATGCATATCCCTTTGAGGTGAGAAATAATCCTTGAGTTATCACCTCGTTATCACAGAATTGGCTCAGATCATACAAATGTCGCATTTGGTCCAACTTAAAATCAAATAACACAACTGGCCCAAATAACAGAATTGTCTCATTTGGCCTAACCGGCTCAAATCACACAACTGTCTCATTTGGCTCAACCGGATTAAATCACACAACTGTCTCATTTGGCTCAACCGGATTAAATCACAAAACTGTCTCATTTGGCTCAACCGGATTAAATCACACAACTGTCTCATTTGGCTCAACCGGCTCAAATCACACAACTGTCTCATTTGGCTCAACCGGATTAAATCACAAAACTGTCTCATTTGGCTCAACTGGATTAAATCACAAAACTGTCTCATTTGGCTCAACTGGATTAAATCACACAACTGTCTCATTCGGCTCAACCGGATTAAATCACAAAACTGTCTCATTTGGCTCAACCGGATTAAATCACACAACTGTCTCATTTGGCTCAACCGGCTCAAATCACACAACTGTCTCATTTGGCTCAACCGGATTAAATCACACAACTGTCTCATTTGGCTCAACCGGATTAAATCACAAAACTGTCTCATTTGGCTCAACTGGATTAAATCACACAACTGTCTCATTTGGCTCAACCGGCTCAAATCACACAACAATCTCATTTGGCTCAACCGGATTAAATCACACAACTGTCTCATTTGGCTCAACCGGCTCAAATCACACAACTGTCTCATTTGGCTCAACCGGATTAAATCACACAACTGTCTCATTTGGCTCAACCGGATTAAATCACACAACTGTCTCATTTGGCCCAAATGGCTCAAATCACACAACTGTCTCATTTGGCTCAACCGGATTAAATCACACAACTGTCTCATTTGGCTCAACCGGATTAAATCACACAACTGTCTCATTTGGCTCAACCGGATTAAATCACACAACTGTCTCATTTGGCTCAACCGGATTAAATCACACAACTGTCTCATTTGGCTCAACCGGATTAAATCACACAACTGTCTCATTTGGCTCAACCGGATTAAATCACACAACTGTCTCATTTGGCTCAACCGGATTAAATCACAAAACTGTCTCATTTGGCTCAACCGGCTCAAATCACACAACTGTCTCATTT
>JAHPZR010009169.1:0-75000 GCA_019787425.1 Platygyra sinensis | reverse complement strand
AGCTGGCAAGTCAACGTTGTCAAAGTCGACGCATGGAACATCGACCATATTGCTTGATGACAATGCGTTCAAGGCTTGAACAGAAGGGCGTGGAGTCGATGCGGCTTTACAAGAACAAGAATAATGGCTGCAATCACGTGCATGCACAGTTAACTTTAAACATGGACAGTTTGTCAGTTCATGTTATGAGTCTTCCCAAGTTGACACGTAAGTTAAGTGTAATCTACTAACTTTTGATTTAATATTTCATTCATTTGAATGGGCTCCTGTCCAAATTCAATTTTAAATCAGTCGGACATATTTGTTATTTATGTTTTATTGATGCCTCTGTGGACATTAAACACTTTCTTCTAGAATTTTCTAATGAGATTTACTTCACATTACTGTTTGATTACAAGAGTAGAAAGATAAGGGTTGTATTATCCTGTTCTCAAGTTTATTATCTCTACTGAGGAATGCGTTTGACTGGTTTGATTGCAGCTGATCATGAAGAATTAAGCTGAAGAGAATTCGACATGTATAGTCAGAGCAAAGTATTTGAGGATGGAATACGGATGTCTCACAAAAGTTCCTTGTGACACAATTTCACTGTCAATACTTAAAGAGGTCCAACACGAACGGTCAGCTGCAGGTATCTATGCATGATTTATTGTTCTTTCGTTGTATTGCCGGACATCAAAATACAGAAATGGTCACTAACGAATTCTTCAATATGTCAATCAATCAATCAATCAATCAATCAATCAATCAATCAATCAATCAATCAATCAATCAATCAATCGATCGATCGGTTTTTCATGATTGCGTGCTATTCGCAGAATTAATTTGCATCAGTATTATAAAATAAGTATGAGAAGAGAATTTTTGGTGCATATCTGGCTACGGAAAGCCGGAAAAAAAAGTTATGTGACGGTTGTAACCAGAGAAGCCAATGGCTTTCTAGCTTATTACCACCATGGGTAAATACAAACAACAAAAATACATTACTGAAAATACATTGCCGAAAATACATTACCTAAGATACATTACCTAAAATACATTACGAAAAATACATTACTGAATTACAAATGACTTTTATCAACTATATTTTAAACATTTTAGAGGTGCTGCTTATACTGCTTCTTGCACATATCTACCTTTTTTATTTGTGGTGATTGCAAAAGTTATTTGGCAATACAATATTAAAAATAACATATTTCTTAACATGTTAACATCCCCTGTAGTTGTGGCACCTTATGAAATGCTTGGGTTCATAGAAATAATTCAGTTTTTCTTCATTTTAAAACAGATCCCGTCCTGTCAATTACAGCTGGAGTGAAAGAAACATTGCAACTTTCAAGAATTCTGGCTTCTGATGTTTAATCTCAATATAAGGACAGGTACTAAACTTTTGATTGTTTCTATCAACTAGTTCCAGTGTTGGCACGAAATGACGTGAACTATTAAAACACTTTATGAGGAGTAAATATAAAGCTGATGCCATTTATTTATAGGTGGAATATGTCACTTAACTATGCCTTCTAGTATCTTTTTTAAGATACAGTGGTATATATTAAAAGGGAACCGTCGTTTGGATCAAACAGGTACAGATGTCAATAGTTCAAGATCCCTTCAAAGAGTATTATTATGGATGAAATCTACCTGGTTCTCAGATTAACTTATTGTATGTGGAACGGATCATTTTAGATGTCACGTACTTGGCCGAGGTAAGAGCTCTTACTTCAACTTACTAGATATTGTTTTATTATATGGCTATCTACATGAGCAGGCAAGAGGTACCAAATCTTGCACTGTGATTGGCTACCCGAATGGGAAAAATAGAGCTATGTCACCCGTTCGGGACTACCCGCTGTGACCAGCAAAAAATTTTCCTGAAAGCCATATAATAATCTTTTATTGACCATTCTTTAAATAAGAGGATAACAGACTGCATGAGCGTTTCTTCGGGCCCGGATTAACTGGCCGTAATTACGGGGTAACCCAAACGTACAGCTGAAAAAACTGAGATCGTGATTGACATGGACAAACAGCCAACAGGAAAATGTTGTTACTCAAACTGAGTTAAAGCTTTTATGCTACATACTTGGTCTTTTCGATCAAACTATATAGATGTAAGCCTTGCCTGCCTCAAAACGGGCACCGCGGCGACCTGTTTCTTAATTACAAATTCCTTCCATACTTAGACATTTTTGATAGCTGGGGAAGTTTGCAAATTTTCTAATTGGAAAAGGAAACATTCTTTTCCATCGTATTAACTCTCACAAGATGTCCAAAGGCCGTTTTTATAGACTTTCTACAAGGATCTTATATTTGAGTTGTTTATTAATAGACAAATCCTAGCCACTAGGTTCTGTATAGTTGCTGTCTATTTCCTACACCTAAAGATACTTAAATTTTTTATTTGAAAACACTCAGAGGAGAATCAATGAGCATAGAAAAATCAGAGAAAGCTGACCAGGCACATTATTCAATCTGTAGTCACATGGAACTTTTTTTCTCTCTCTCCATGAAAATATCAAGCTTAGGACGACAGAAACTGGAATAAGACCAAAAGACAAATTTGGGAGTGATGTTTTTCATAGAGGTGAGTTGATATGTTTAAACACATACATCATGCGTTAACCTTGAGGTCTGGACCAGGTTAATAAACACTAATTCTGGGATGTTGAGCAATACTTTATTTCTCCGCTTGAAAACTGCTTTTCTTTGCTGTTAATATTCACAGAAATTTCTCAAGAAATTGATGCATGAACCCAATTCTGGATTGCTATATAAATTCAATCAAATTATTGAAAACCGGACATTAAATAAGAGGCCGCGGGTAAGAGTGAATAGAGCTTGTAGCGCTAAAAGAAAGAATTTGGATTGTAAAAGACAAAATTACTTGTGGATCTAAGGAAACTTCCAAAATAAAAGTGCAGAAAATAATCAAGTTAATTATTCTTTATTATTTATAAAAGCACGGACCTAGCAAGGAAGGAAAATAGTTTCTTGGCATAATATTGTCACATTTTATGAGCATGTTTACGCCGTGGCCAAAGCCGCGAAATTCCAACCCAAGTTTAGTCAAATTTGAAGTTCACAATGAATTAATTACCTTTTTATGTCTTTTATAAATTTTGTTTCATTCACATTCATTTGAAGCTGATTAAAAGCAAGAAAATGGAAACTTAAAATTACAAGGTTTTGTGCCCTGCACACTAAAATAATAGAAAATAATAAAAAATTCCTGGGAAATGCATGTAAACAGAATGCAAATCAGTAATAGTTTATGTTACGGTATTCCTATTTTGTTTTATAATTTGACGAACATTGTTCGTATTCATTTCGGAGTAACTGCGAATTCTTTGTTTTTTTGAAAGCAAATTCAACTACGCTATGCCTTGAAAAATATACAACCTGGTCCAGGCCGGTTTTTTTAGTTCCGCAACTGGGCGAGTGCCATTTGGAAAACATATAAGAACTTGAAAGTTTTAACCGGATAATTGATTGTGAGAATTCAAGTGTTAATGTAATTGACCCCCAATCATTCAACCACCGCATCTCAAGTTTCGTTTGATGAAGTCGATAAGCATTTCTGAAACCTTGAGGATCCATACGCTTATCGTAATAAGCTAAAGCATTATATTGCAGCTACTAATTTGTATTTTCTTTCATTTTCACGTAGGTTTCTTGATGTTTTTGAGGCTCATGGAAACTCAAAGCAAAACATCAGATCGGTCAAATTCAAGACAGACACAAGTTTACTCAGAGGTAGAAAACAAACAATTCGAGATAATCGTAGCGAGAATTTTCAGCAAGCTAGACCTCGGAATTATCGGAATCGTTTCTGACTGTTTCTGCCATTTCGAACTCCTTGTAGCCTGGAATCAAAACTTAATATATTTTGTGTATAGTTTTTTGGTCTTAGCCTCTCTTAAGTAACATGGCTTTGGGCGGTTTCAACTTCCCCGCAACACTTGGCTCCAAAATACGCATGTGCCGTTTTTCCTTTTTTTCTCTAGTAGCTGTAAGTAAGTCCTGTTTAAGTGTTTTCAATTTTCCCGCCAAAAAACTTAAAAAAAATACGGGCGCCTAAAATACGCATGCGCCAATTTTTTTTAAAAAAAAATTAGCTTATATTGGAAGTCTTGATAAAAGATGTTCTTGT
Source organism: Platygyra sinensis (assembly GCA_019787425.1). Lineage (NCBI taxonomy): Eukaryota > Metazoa > Cnidaria > Anthozoa > Scleractinia > Merulinidae > Platygyra > Platygyra sinensis. The sequence goes on along the minus strand of JAHPZR010009169.1, from coordinate 70,850 downwards.
TGTAATCTGCTTTATTTGTATTTTTGTAAATAACGTAAGTCCATAGCTACCACCATTGAGTAGTGTACTTGGTCATCTTTATTATTGTTAATCATTAATTGAACATTTCAACAACAATAAACAGATAAGTGCTTGTTGTCTTTCAATTAACTTTATTCTTCTCTAATTCTTAATTAGTTAATGGAAATTCAATTAAAAAGGTGTGAGGAAAAAATGCTTCCTATATATACTAAGACTTTTGGCGGGAAAATTTGAACTAATTTGCACAGCGTTTCCCCTGACAACAATTTTGGCAAAAAATTCAAAATGCTTTACCTTAAAATTTTCCACCAAAAAGTTTTTAAAACATAACCTCGTACAAAAAAAATTGACTGGAAGTCCTACTTAAAAGTTTTGTTCCAGAAATCTTTGGCTAATTTCAGCGGGTGCATTGTCTTTCTTGTGCGAGGTTATGTCAAGTAAACCGCAGTTCACGAAATTATTCTTCGGACATTTATCGCAAGGCATAAAACATGGCAGATAATGCAGAGTTTGTATGAGAATATGATGCCAAATATTTTCTATCAAATTTCATTACTGAAATATCAACAGTCTGTAAACTCAAAACAACCGACATGAAAGTTCACTGATCAAGTTTGAACGATGTAGAGGTTACTGTAAACGGTACAGTTGTGTTGTCAGTTTTCCATTCATTTGTCTTTATAAAACCCGAATTAATAAAATTCACGAGGAATTTAAAGACAAATGGAAACTGAGGCACTACTGTACACTTTCCAACAAATCTACAACCCTCAAACTTAACCAGTAAAATCTTATACCAGGAAGAAAAACTGTTCATAATTCAGAAATGAAATTTTACAGAAATTATTCGACATCATTTCACACACAAAAACTGAACTTGTGCCACGCAGGGACCTCGTTCAAAATGTCAGAAAAAATTACGCGAACCGTACTAACTCCTAGACAACATGGCAAACTATACTAAATCTCAACGAAAATGAGTAAAGACAGTATCTGAAGCTACGCCAATTTTTGTAATTTCCGGTAATTTTTGAAGTCATACTCGCCAAACAAACTTGACTTGGTTTTGATAAGTCTACGACTGTGCAAGGCTTGCCATGGTACCCAAGAGTAGCTAAAAGGCTACACGCTAGAAGTGAATGAAGCGAAACATTTTTCGTATTCAGATCAAAATGTTTTTACTGCAAGCAAATGTTTCGTGAATTAATACGGATACTCGAAATAATTTTAGTGCGAGCCGCCAAGTCAAGTTCCTAATAATACTTCATCCGTGAATGCCAATCATGATATGGTTAAAAAGTATGTTTCGCTCCTTTCTCTTCCATTGTATAGCAAGATAGCAACAGACCTCTTTAGCTTGGGCGGTTTGTTTTCCCATTGTAGACCACGTGATGATACTCTTGAGAATTCTTGCTTTCAAATTTTCAAATAGTCGCGTGTATATGAATGAATAATTATAAGATGGACAAAAGAAAAATTCGCCAGAGAATACCACGTGTTCTACAATGGGAAAACAAACCGCCCAAGCTTAAGAGGTCTATTAACAGTATGCAAAACTACAATGCCTGGTTCTCGAGTCGGTTCATCTCGCGAAATTCACTCTTAAAATTTAAATTACGAGTCGAGCTGTACATGTAATAGGCCATTTCCGAATTACCTTTAGCCTCTTTTTCAAACCGAGTCTTGGTGCTCATCCTTTCATATGAAAATGAGTTTAATTTGCATGTGAATGAAAACTCATTTTCATATGAAAGGATGAGCACCAAGACTCGGTTTCAAAAAGAGGCTAAAGGTAATTCAGAAATGGCCTATTGATTTCGCAAATTCAAATCGTCGTCAAAAGATTTTCACAGACACAAAAACTGAATACAGAACTCAAACAATTTCTGTATAACTGAGTTTTAATTTGCAAATCGACCATTAAAAATTAAGTATAAGAAAAAAGTGTTCTCGATACTTCGTAGTCAATTACTACATTCGTTTTAAGTCATCCAGACAAATGAAACTAATAAACTCTAGAAACTATTTATTAAGCTATCAAACTTTTGAATAACTTTCGCATTAAACAAATTAAAAACCGAATAAACGCCGCTCCTATACAGCGTGTGAAAAACTCTGTGCATGAAAGCGTTTTGAAATACAAAAGCCAAGAGTTTTGAAATTAACTTACCTACAATTTATCTTACAGACACCGAAACTTTTGCGTGCCGTTTTAGGGTTGAAAACAAAACTAGTTCAGTTGTCTTAAACAGAAATCGTACTGTAAAATGTGGTTCCATCAGTCAAACCAACTAAAATTTCTAACGAAGCAGTTTGGAGGTACTCTTTTCTCAAATTAGTGTTTCTCAAGCAACTGTGTTGCATTAAATTTCTTGGGTGTCTTCGAAAGGTTTGCAGTATATCTTGGTTTATTTGCCAAAAGTAGCACTATAAATCGCGATTGAAATTTTTCACTGACAAGAGCTTGAAAGTTTGACACTAAATTCAAATTCAAATAAATTGCGATTTCACGAACGAAAATTTTAGCATACCGAATAAAAGATTAATTTATCGGCGCGCCGTTTAGAAAGCTTTAAATAATTGTTCGAACATACAGAAAACAAATAAAAAGAATTTTGTATGACAAATGTTTGTGTCGACATTTGCGTTGAAGAACGGAGTTGAGTGTAACCTCCGACGAAGGGCTAACGCTCGAAACGTCAGCTTCGGAATCTCTTTCCGGCGGCCAATTCACATTACCAACCCAGTTGATAAAACCAAATTATCTTAATCCAAAACTTGAATTCCAAAATGTTGTTTTGTGAAGTCAGCTGTTTACAATGAAATGCCGATAACGTGCACTGAGAAATCGACGCATCAACTCGACAACGATTAAACCAGGCATTGGCTTTGAGTAGAAAGCTTAAAATACCAAGAGAACAGAACACGGTTTTCTGGAAATTTGATATTTACGTAGCCTCAAAAAGTTAAACAAACTTCGAACATGAAGCATCACTGAATCCCACCCCAATTTTGGCCTCTTCCAAGACAATTAGAGTACAAGTTTTAGTAAGAAGGAAAAGGTGTTTAGTAAATTTTGCTAGACTGAAGAGCGGTTTTCATTCGAGTGTCGAAAAGTAATTGGGTTTTTATTACCACGCAGCATGATTGGCTGAAAAAACACGCGCCACTTTTTCATCCAATTAGAATTGAAACCAAAACCATTCGAGCGAGACTCGCTCACACACATTTTTCCTGAGCTTTGTGTCAGCTACATGTGATTACTCTGAGTTTTGATTGGTTCACTGAACTGTGACTGGCCTCCTAGTTTTGCATGACTGCGCGTCAGGATTGGCTAAAAAACTCGCGTCACTTTTTCATCCAATCAGAATTAAAACCAAAACCAATAGCAACACGCTCGCACACTTTTTCCCGCCCTTTGCGTCACCGACATGTAATTACTTGGAGTTTTGATTGGTTCACTATAATGTTTATGTCCTTTGTAATAGCCCTTTTCACGGTTAGCTCTGCTCATTTGCATTACAATAAAATCTGGCATGTATGTGAGGCAATTTCGGGCTATTTTGCAGTTTTAGCCCGAAATTGCCTCGCATCCACGTTGGATTACATTGTAATGCAAATGAGAAAAACTAACCGTGAAAAGGGCTAATGGCTAGAGTCATTACTTTGGTTTGGTTTTAAGACACTCATTTGAAATCCCTTCTAAATGAAAATGTACTGTTTGTGTTACTACAAAACAGATTACTACTTGTAAGAAATATGTATCATCACCTAACCCCGGAACAGTCTTGGCCTGGTCCAAGACAATTTGAGTATATATTTTCGTGAGACATTTCTCGAGCAAATTTAGCTAGAGTCGTTATGTAAACCTATGTTCTGTTCTCAGGTACTAAAATTAATTATAGTAATGCAACTTTAAAGTGGCACTAGAGAAGCTCTAGAAAGCACAAATGCTATTAAGTTGTTCAAGTTAATTTTGGGTCAAAGAAACAAATGAGTCCAGAGTGATTATCACTGGAAAATTCAATACCCTCTTTGTGAGCATCTAGTTTATTTTTCAATTCATTTGAACTAATTTACAGAGCCACTTTAAAATAGCATTGAACTTTGGGTCGAACCACAACACTCTCGGATTTCTGAAAATTTTTTAAAATCTTTAAGAGCACCTCCTTATCTCGCCCCTTAGAAAATAAATACACGTCACGCGAGCCTCCGAAAAACAAACAAACAAAACTCAAAAACAAAATCAAAAGTGAAAAGGTCCTGTCTGAAAATTGAGAGTGAATTTGGATCGACCTGAAGTATGATATCGCCTTAATAAATTATGTACACTCGGCTTATCTTCGCCACCCTCTTCCAATCCTCGATCATCCACTGGTATCGAGTATGGAGTCCCTCCTTGTCCTTTCCTTCGATCACTTTCAGTCTAGAAATTAAAGAGAAAGCAGAAATTTAGCTCCAAAGATTTGTGGTTTGCAGTAAACACTAGCATTAGGGGAAATAAATATATTTTGGTTCATTTTAACTTCCATAGTTGCAATCCCTCGAAAAGCAACTTCGAAGTGATAACAGCTGACAGAGAAAATTCATAACAAGGTTCTTGTTTAGCGTTTGGCATAACCTGCGATCAGGCGTTCCTTATATTTTTTGTCGCTTCCCGCCGCTACAAAAAATATAAGGAACGTCTGATCGCAGGTTACGTTTGGCACTACAAATTTAATTTCCCAGTCCAAAGTAAGGAACTGTTCAGAGAATTGACTACTGAACCAAACGAGTGGATGTTTTGGAAAGAATCCGACTTTACGGCTTTAGGTAGAAAAGTCTTAGAAACGAAAATAACATTAAATAGTTTTCTACGGGAATGCACATTTAAGTTTAATTCTTTCATTTGATTTCACTTTGGGGCAAAGGCAACTCAACTCCCGAGGCGAAACCGTTCCGAAGCCACGTGGAAGCTGAAATGGCACTTTGAACTCGCTTCTTCTAGCTCAGTTAGAAACTGAGTTGAAAGCAAAATCGTAAGAAGTTAGTAATGCTTACCTTTGCTTTAAATTTGATGAAGTCTGATGAAGTAAATCTGCGGTTTCTTCGGTCCCTCCTCACAAAGTTTGTCATCAGAAACTCCTGCACCCGGTGTAGGTCTTCACGCGGTCACGAACCGTTTGAAATGAAGCAAATTACAATATACCATGAATATGGATTAAAGATTGAAGCCAATAGCGCACAAGTACGTCACAAACTTTGGTGAGAACTGTATTCTCACGCTTATTCAAGGTATTTTTGTTAAATGCGTTCATGAGAAAGCAATTTTTGGAATATTGTTGGCGAATTATTCGCTCTGTGTGGACACGTTTAGACGCGGATTGTTTTGTATGATATCTTCGTTTTCTGCATAGCTTGAAAAACTGAGTTTTTTTAACTACCGACCCCAAGGCCGTTTTTATGTCGTTTTTAGCTGGGTGTCCAACATGAACGAGCTTACGTAATTAATGTTTCCAAAAGAAAATAAGGTGAGAGAACACATCCCCGTGCCCTATGATTATCTTTTTCAATCTATTTTAAACTCTGCGTCACGCTGTGTCAAAGTTATTTTTAGTCATAAAGTTGTGTCCATCGAAATAAGAAATTGAAAATTTAGCCGGTTAAGAGAAAACAAAACCAGTTTGTTTTGAACTACTGCACTGTTAGCTTTGCTGAAGTCATTTTCAAAGTGCTCCGAAGTTAAAATAGATCAAGGTCTCTTGATGTTTCTCAAAACATCCGATCGAATGGAATACAAAAATCTAAAATAAAATAACTAAGTAAATAAGTAAATAAAAAACGCAGCGAAACAAAATTGAACTGATCCTTGTCATATTTATTTTAATAAATCGTACAGAAACATTCACAGCAACATACTTAAAGTGGTACTACGACCAAAAACAACAATTCTTTTTTTTCTTTGGATTTCAAACAAAACACTAACTGACCCAAGTTTTAAGCTCCGATTTTAAAAAGACACCTGTTTATTTTTACTGGAATTTTCTTACTGATTGGTTTCGCCATTACTAACTTTAAAATCTTGAGAGAGCAGGTCGAGGAGAAAATGACGTCAAAAGACTCACTAGTTTAAGAATGCAATGCGTGTGTACGTGGCTGAATTAATATGCAGCACGGGAGTTTTGGGCTTTCAGACTTTTAAACCCGTGTTTTGCATGCATAATAAATTGCGTTTACACGCTGAAATTTTAAACTAGTGAGTAAATGACGTCATTTTCTCTAGATCCAACCCTCTGGGCCGAGTTGTTCGAAAGCCAATTAACGTTAACCCAGGGTTAACCGTTAACTGAAGCATTACGTTTTCTTGTTTAAAAATGTTTTTCACCTTTAATATTTGGTGTAGTTTGAGATTACTACAGCTTAAAACTGAAGGGGAAACAATATAAACAAAACACCACACCAAAAAATCAAAATTCTCCTTAACCCTGGGTTAGCTTAATCGGGCTTTGAACAACCCGGCCCTGCAGAGGTCTAATCGGTCAGTTTTGAAAGTGAGTAATGGCGGACCGTGACTGAATCCAAAACTTACACTCAAAATAAACAGCCTTTGAATACAACTCAAAGCTCAAAACTTTGGCAGTTAGGTGTTAAGAAAAAACACGCCTTTCAAAGTCTGAAGGAAAAAAGGAAATGATTTTTTGATCATAGTACCACTTTAAAAAAGAAATTTTCCTGTGAAGTATTTGAGACAGCATCATTAATTCAAATGTAACAGGAATGTGCAACCCTTGTCACAATCAAGCCCTGTTTAAGAACACTTCTGTTGTTTTACTGTATAAAAATGCCTGTTCCACTAAAGAAACAATGGCGGATCTTGGGGCAACCTCGTTCCCAGGGTCCTCTCTCTAAATCGAGAGGACCCTGGGAACTAGGTTGATCTAGAGGGACCCGGGGGGCCCGTCCTATGGTCGTCCATTTGTTTCAATATTCGCTAAATCTAATTCGCTGTCGCTAAACTTCAATTCGCTGTCGCTGGCTGGTTCCCTCCTAATTTCCCTTTCTACTCGCTTTTATATGGTAGGTTCCCATTCAATTTGCACACAAGCACAAGCAAGCAGTTCACACGCGTTTACCTGGTGTTTCCAGTGCCATCATTTGTGTTTCCCATTCGTTCCACCATTCGACACCATGCATGGGTTCCTCGTGTCACTTTACTCCAGACAACAGTATGCTCGTTTTCTTAGGGATTTGCGGTAGGTTCCTTCCCTTCTTGTGTATTCCCTACGTTTAACCTCTACATTTACTTTTACTGCAGTGTAAAATTAAGGAACCTCTTTTGATCAGTGAGTTGAAACCCTCACTCAATGAAAATGTTGGTAGCGAGAAGCTATTTCTTTATTAATTTCTACTGACCAGTAGTATCAACTATCGGTAGTATCAATTTTGTCATTGTTTTTTATCTTGTCACCAGTTTCCCTCTTTATTTATTTATTTATTTATTTATTTATTTTTTTTTTTCATGTTTGTAACAGTTATAACCGTTCACTTCTGAAGATGTATTTTATAGCATACGATACGTCAAGTAAAACAGAAAATTTTTATTAGACCATGCGTTGTCAATGTTTGTAACCGCCGTTTGTTTTTTTTCCCTAATAAATTCCCTCTTGTGTTGATGCAAATTAAGTACAGCAGTAAAACAAATCTTTATTTTCCTCTTCATGCTTTGGAAGAGTTACTTTTCTGTTAATGATAAATGTCCCTACCTCACAAAACGTCGGCGTTTGGATGCGTCAATTTGTTCCAAGTCATCCAGGTTAAAAATAGATACAATGGTGACACAAAACGCGTATTTCCGGCTTTCGTGTTAAGATTGCGTGACCTAGCAACTGTGCTATTTGACCCGCTGTGCGCCTCAAAAATATTACAAATGTCGTCTGAAGACCTCACCACTGCCTTAGAATTGATCAGTAGCATGCCTGAATTAGATTCAAGGTTAGTGAGAATATAAAGCAGTTATGTATTAAGTAAAACTGAAAACAGATCTTTTAGGATACCCTCATGTATACACGTTTTGGTGTGTGTCTTTCGAACACGTAGCATTTCGCGGAAGTCGTCAGTGTTACGTCTTCATTTGTCGTAGATCTGCAAGAAAAGAATCCGAGAATCGAGGAAGAGGGTATAGTTATCTGGAAGAGACTGAAACGAAGCCTCCACCAACCACGACTGGTTCTCCTGACTTGCCTTATCTCGAACCGCTTCGAGTGAAAAATCCTTCACTTCCCAAGCGAATATTAAGATGGAGAAAGTACTTAATACTGATTTTGACGCCCATACTTCTGATGCCCCTGCCCATCGCTGTTCAGGGAAAGGTGAGAGCAGTGATAAGGAGAGCCACTTTAATTAAATTTGAATCATAGGACGGTACTTGTTTAAAATTAGAATTATTCGTAGTACATGTAGCCTTATCACGATTAATCAGCAGACGCTTTTTGAGCCGACAGCTTTCTTTCCCGTTGGGAAGGAGTACGTGACGAGAGTAGTGTAGTTTGTGTAAGGTCATTAATTAATTAAGTCGCGAAACGACTTCTGTCTCTTAAATATTCATTTCAAGAAAAATCTGTTGATTGAGTTTTTATAAAAATAATTCAGTCGGAAGCAATGGTTACACTGTGTTGTGTGACTATTGCCTGATTTCAAACCGTGAAGGACTAGGTACGAATCTGTTAATTACGGGATAAGCAACTATTCTTGGCTTGCACTGTCACGCAATATAAAAATAAATCGAAAACCATTAAGTGGATGAAGTCAGGAAATTGGGATGCTATAGGAGACTGGTAAAGATGAACCTTGTCCAAGTTTTAAGTCTGTGCGTTTTCCTAAACCTGAGATATTCGTCGAAATATTCTGTACAAATTTACAGAGCCCAGTATGGAGCCGCCATGTTGGTGTACCTCCGTGGAACCCCAACATGGCGGCTGGAAAACAGTGTAATCATCTGGAACTTACTTTGGCTATCTGGGCGACTTATTATCTGCACTGAACAAAAAGGCATGTACATAAGCACTTTTCCTAATACTTTAACCTCTGAATAGGCTGAAAATTAGGACATAAGAAGATATTTTTCAACAAACGCGCTCGTAGCTTTATGTCACGCACCGCCATAGCTCTGAAATTCAAAATGCGTTGGTTTCCAGACGAAGCAAGCTACTGAGCTGAAACGTTGTAAACAAATGTCAATTTACCCATTCTAATGCCTGATGAGGATAAAAACTTTGGTGGCTATTTAGTTTTGGATTTTAGAAAATGATGACGTCACGTGCAAGCCAAGAATTGATCCACATAGTCAGAAAGAGCACACCGAGCTTCGCAAAATCCCCAAGTTTGGTGTTAATCAGGCTAGTTTTGACTGAGATACAGCGATAAAAAAAAATTCAAAAATTTACAAAGAAATGTATGGCCATCCGGACGCTGTGTCGGACACCGTCCGGGTGGCCATACATTTCTTTGTAAATTTTAACATTTTCAAATGGCTGTATCTCAGTCAAAACTAACCTGATTAGCACCAAACTTGGAGATTTTGCGAATCTCGGTGTGCCCTTTCTGACTATGTGGATCAATAGTTGCTTATCCCATAATTAACAGACTGTCGTACCTAGTCCTTCACGGTTTGAAATCAGGCAATTGTCTCTATTTTGATAGTCAGACTACTCCGCAAGTGTTAAGAGATTACTTGTTATAGTGCACTGAGAATCATTTATGTAATACTTCTTAAAATTAACAACGAAACAAATAGCCGTGGTAACATGACAGCTGTTTAATTTAAAAACTTACATTCACTACTTGCACAATACCATAATGCACGCTCTTTTACCCCCCCCCCCCCCCAAAAAAAAAAAATTTGCATACTCATTATTTGCAATTTCTCCTGGGACATGAACATGTCCCAAGAGTAATCTAAAACAATGCCTATGCAAATTTTTGGGGGGTTAAAGAGGTGTATTATGGGATTTGTGCAAGTAGAGAATGACCGAAAAACGAGACTTTGAGATGCCTGATAATGTGCTTGTTGCCCTGGTGATAGTCTGCCTAGCAAGCGGGGTTTCGCGCGCGAGTGCTTTTGTTTTAGCGGCGAAGCCGTCAATACGATTTTCACTCGCGGCTTCGCCGCTCGCGAATTCCCTCGCGGGCGCGAGGGAATGAAATATCAGCATCAAAAAATCTCACCAGCCTGGTAATAAGCCAATGTATTTACCATGATGATCGCATTACTTCACTAGGAAGCCCGTTGTGCGTATTGTATTCTGATCATGGCGGTGTATTGGGTGACCGAGGTTGTGGAGTTAGCCGTCACAGCTCTTTTGCCACTAGTTCTCTTCCCCTTGCTTGGGGTCCTGGGTTCTAAGCAAGTTTCTACTCCATACTTCAAGGATACTAACGTGCTTTTTCTTGGTGGTCTGATCGTGGCAGTCGCTGTAGAGCAGTGGAACTTACACAAACGAATTGCTCTTCGAGTTCTCTTATTGGTTGGAGCTCAACCTCGACGGTGAGGACGGACGGGGGAAGACTGGGGTGGAGGGTCAACACGAACTTCCAATACCAACTGCATTTTCAAACGCAGTTACTTCTCTTAGCTCTATAGCAAACTTTTTGTGTGTAGCAGTCATGCGCAGTGCACCACCTGAGAGAAATGTGTATCTGAAGAAGTTAATGAGCAGCAAAACCAAAGTATCCACCCCAGCCAATCACAAAGGACATAGAAAATCCAATAAACCAATCAAAACTCAAAGCAATAGGCCATTCCCGAGTTCTCTTGTGCCTCAGTTTCAAAGCGAGTCTAACTGCGAAACGATTATTATGAAAATGACTTGCAGAACTTAGGTTTCGCACTTAGACTCGTTTTGAAACAGAGGCACAAGAGAACTCGGATTCATGTAGCTGACACAAAGCTCGGAAAAACGAGTGTGAACGAATCTCGATAGGTTTTGGTTTTACTTTTTCAATCGTGTAGCGTCCATAGTTCCGACACTCAAAGAAAAACCGCGCTATCAACTTGAACTTGAAAAAGAAAATTGACCGCCGCTGCGAGTTAGTGAAGCTGACGTCTTTTGCTTCAAGATAATTTGGTTTTATCAACTGAGTTGACAATGTATTTGGCCACTGGTGGCCAATTCACATTATCAAAACAGTTGATAAAACCAAATTATCTTGTACTACTCCCACCGACGCAGCACCACAGTTTCTTTAGAAACTTACCCCCTTTAGTCTTTTGCTTCAGTTTCGACTTGCGTCCGAAACGTCGGCTCATTAAACTCGTTACGGCGATCTTACTCAGTCGTCTAAATAATTTGTTTGTATCCTGCATATAGCTTATTTACTATTTATCATCTTTCAATACGTTATTGTTTTATATACACTATAACTGTATTTGATATTCACGGAGGCCACGCCCCTCAGCTTTACAAGAACTTAGTTACACTGTAGTTTAGAAGTGGTGATTCTGAAGGCCAAATGAAATGTGGGCGTGATGCGTGAGTCGACTGAGGACTGCGAAGCCCCCCGGGGGGGGGGGGGGTACTTAACAAAGTTTAATACGGGAGGCTCCGCCCCGAGGTCTAACCCCTTACCCTTTCATATACCATTTTGGCGGAAAAGGTACCCCTTTCATATACCTTTTATTGAAAAAAGGTACCCCTTTCACATACCTACTTTAGAAAGTATTGTTCTCATTTTCATGTAGTGCTTAAAAAAGAAATTGATACAGCCATAAGCGGCGTCTATTCGAAATATTATTATTACTGGCCCTTGTAAATACCTAAATAACCGATTTCCCTACCCTTTTATATACCTAAACTTGTGAAACCCCTACCCTTTCATATACCTGAAGCCTGAAAAAGGTACCCCTTTCGGGCGGAGCCTCCCCGTATAGGCCATTAAAGGGAGTACCCCCCTCCCCCGGGTGCGAAGCCTGAAGGGAGAGACAATGATCTACCTTTGAAGCTGCTTGATTGCTGTTAACATAACTGGAGTTACTATAATATAAGATGAACCTCGATAGAAAATTAAAGAAAATGTTGAGTGAAACTAACCAAACTATCGAAGAATATTCAGTACTACTTTAGTTTTCCAATAGACATGATTGTGAGTGCTGGTATTGCTTCTTTGAAAGTCTTGTATGGAGCTCTGTTTTTCTCCACAGTTTGATGCTTGGCGTTATGCTGACCACATCGTTTCTCTCCATGTGGATAAGCAACACAGCTACAACCGCCATGATGGTACCGATTGTTGAGGCGGTGTTGGGAGAAATAAAAACAAAAACATCGGGAATCAGTTTGAGAAGAAGAACAATGAAGACAACCAAGGAGATGAGGTGGGAAGCCTGAATTGAATTCAATGTCGATGGAATGCTGATTTTCGAAAACGTCTTATTATATATATTTTCGTTCATTTCTTGCAATCAATCGCCCAGTCAGCTCGTTAGTCAGTCTGTCCCTCAAACAGTCTGCCTGTCCATGCTTCCTTCAGTCAGTCATTCAGTCATTCAGTCATTCAGTCAGTCAGTCAGTCAGTCAGTCAGTCAGTCAGTCAGTCAGTCAGTCAGTCAGTCAGTCAGTCAGTCAGTCAGTCAGTCAGTCAGTCAGTCAGTCAGTCCGTCAGTCCGTCCGTCAGTCAGTAAGTCACTCGAGTGAATCGAATTTTATTCCCCAAATCATCTGCATTATATTGTGATTTGTGCTTTACCCGATAACTGCAGACTGACGAAACTGTCTCTCGGCATGGATCATATGAACTCTATGACTGGAACAAAGATCACGAGAAAGAAGAAATGAACACAGACACAGTCCAAGAAACTGCGGGACACAAGGAAGAACACAACGCTGATTTTATCTCTAAAAAGGATGAGAGGTAAGAAGTTTTTCAGGAACTATGGCGCCAGGCAGTCAAGGTATTTACTCTGAAATATATGAACGACCTTACCGGCCAAAAAGATTTTAGTGCCCGGCTTCATGCATGATTTATTAGTCAGCGGAATTCACAAAAAGTTCACAGAAAATTCTTTTTCTGAGTATTTCGACTCGGTTATTTACATTTTGTCCAAGTCACCAATCCATTTATCATCTGAAGTTATTCACATTTACCATTTCGACATATTGAGCCTTGCAGCCACGAGTCTCTCATAGCTCAGTGGTTAGAGCGTCCAACCGGTATCTGGAAGGTCATGTGTTCGACTCCTGTTGGGGACTCAGAAAATTCTTTTTCTGATTATTGCGACTTGAGAGCACTTCTCCGTTATTTGGTCTTTATCCAAGTCACCAATCTATTTTTCACAAAAAAATGTTTGTCCTAAAACACTGCGTGACAATTTTTTGCTGATTTTCAGAATATCTTCCGTCACAGTAACCTTACTACAAGAAGGAGAAGAAGAAGAAGGAGTTGATGTAAGATTTAGTCGTTTTCAGTTCACTGTCAAAACGTTGCGTCTTTCAGTTGCGTGCTAAACACACCATTAAGAGAATATCTTGTGTTCAAATATTGCGAGATGTTCGTTCATAATGTGTCATAATCATATTTGCGATAGAAAAGATGAGGAGGAAGAATACAGCCAGGTCTATTAGCGTTAGAGTATCTTGCACCGTATCTATAACAATAATGGCTTAACCCTCTCGTATTGCATATTTTCTGAGTATAATTTTTGTTTTAATTTGTAGAAAGCAGAGACTTTGTACTACAACAGACTGTGCAAGGCAATGATGTTAGCTGTTGCGTACGCTGCAAATATTGGCGGCACAGCTACACTGACAGGAACTGGGCCAAATGTGGTATTTGGTGGACAGGTTAACAGGCAAGCAACCCAACCGAGCTCATCGTGGGCTTAAAGGGGCTCAGTTACGGTGTTTTGAGTTATTTTGACCATCGACAAAATTACCTTTAAATTGAAGGAAACCTGAAAATAATACTTTACAAAGATAGAAAAACACCAAAGAGATAATAATAAACCATAAAGGAACAAGGATGGTTAAGGATGGAGAAGATTAACACGGATTACAAACAACGAAATTGAGAAATTTAGGCTAAATTTCTCGAACCGTTTAGCTGTGACGCAGCTCCTTTAACTGCAGCAAAATATTTATTGAAAAAGAGATGCTGATACTTAGTTATACCGTAAAAAAATAAATTCGCTTAAGCTACCGTTATTTAGTAGAATTCTACTAGTATACTAATGCAAATGCTGCAATCTGATTGGCTGAGCTACTCGTATACTATCAGCCATTAGAGTGCAGTTGGTTGCCGGTCGTCCTCGAAATGCGATGTTTTTTATAGTTTTTCCGAGGTTTTGGAAGGACATTTAGATATAAACGGGTATTAAATTAAATTCCCGAGAAAACTAAAATAAGAACATTTACGGTTTGTTGACTTTAAAACCTTGAAAATATTGAAAAAGCTGGTACGCGCGTAAACAACTGCAAATTTGCCAAGGACAGTTTGATACGTGCAACTTTGGTTAAAGGTAAAGTTCAATAATGCGTGGAAAAATCATTGGAAACCGTTATTTGCGTTAGTTTCAGTTAGTATTCTACTAAAACAATTAGATTATTCGATCTCGATTCCTATGAGGCGATAGTTGATTCGGCCTTCGGTCTCATCAACTATCACCTCATGGAAATGAGAGCGAATAATCTAATTGTTAAATAGTATTTGTATCCAATTCAGCACCAACTCATAAATTTGTGTTTCAATTTTCCGTTATATTTTTAATCACATATTGCTTTCTCAGTAATATACCAATCAACTACGGTATACAATTCAACATCAATACAGCGAAAAATTTGTTTTACAGGTAGTTTTGCTGAAAAAAAAAAACACTGTGACATCACGAAGTGAGGTTTCGTGTAATAATTGTAAAACGCGTTGATTCATTTACTTTCCAAACACACACGTTTTTTTCCCGTTCATTTTCTCAGCCTCTTTCCCAAGAGCCCAGGTTTCAGCTTTGCCATGTGGTTTGGTTACGCTTTTCCTCAAATGGTGGTGCTTCTTTTTGTTGCATGGATCTGGATTCAGCTACTCTTTCTCAAATTTAAGTAAGTCTTGTTTCCTTAAATTTTTGTTCCAAGCGCACAAACATTGCAATGGTCAAAAACACCAGAACTTCCGTATCTCTCGTAACATGGTATGGAAAAAGAAAAATCTGAAAATTGTTGAATTTCCGAAACGCGGACTATCCAACCAAAATTTACTGAAATTCAAATGGAAAACATGGAACGAACATTCCTGGTCACAGATAGAAATATCTGGAAAACCAAACGTTTACGACGCAAACGATCTATGGACCCGGACGCACTAGGAGAATTTTTCAGTGTTTGTTTTGCAAAATATTTGTCATCAGGGGCCCGTTTCTCGAAAGTCTCTTAACGGGCCCGAAATCATATTTTTAAATCAGTCTCAAAAAAACGTAGGACGTGTTCTGATCGCTAATGAAGTCTGTTTTGTTTCTTTAGCTGATAACTTTACTGTATAATTTTTAAAACTTTTGAAACTCCCGTCTGGAATGGAAAACAAAACAGCTTAATGGGCCCGGTAATTACCGGGAGCTTCGAGAAACAAGCCCCAGCTCCGCTCTACAAGGGATCACGATTTTTTTCTTCCTGCCAGAATTTTGTCAGGACGTCCCAAACTTAAAAGGCACCCTTGTCCTTCCTCGGAGCAGGACGATTTTTTGTCAAGCGTCAAAACTGTCAGATTTTACTATTTGCAGGTGTTAATCTGACTGAAAATGTCAATCAAGTAAATTTTCTTTGTAGAGTTTATACATTGATTTAGGCAGAAGCCCGCCAAAATATTTAATTTTTGCGCGGCCATCAAGCTGTAAAGATGGAAAACGACGAAGACGACCATTATTCCTATGCCGAGGTATAAATGATGCTATTAGCATCCTTGTATGGCTGTATCGTAATATTTGTGCAAAGTCCACCTCAGGCACATCAGCCAAAGAATTATTTTTTGTTCTATTTAGTTTCCGGAAGTGCTTCAGCAGGTCACCAAGATCCCGTCAGAAGGACACGCAGTCAACACAAGCCATTAGACAGGTTTTGGTGAATCAGTACAGAGCTCTGGGACCCATGTCGTAAGAACTAACTAACAGATAGCATTTTAAACATTAATTTAAGGTGGCTCAAAAGAGTTTCCAGCGCTTTCCAAGACGTAGATTTTGATGGGTTATAATTACGACTCTTTATCAATTGATGGTACAATCATGGTATCAAAAAACTACCTAATCACTGATGAACACGTTGGTGTTATTTTCGTATCACAATAGGTTACTATAGCAACACTCTGACATGCTAAAAACACCCTTAATTGTAGCTTTAAGCGCTAATATTTTAAAAACGGCACGGTGAATTTTTTTCTTATTGTAGAATTTTGATAAGCAGGATAAGATGCAACTTTTGGCAAAGTTTAAAAAAATTCCGTACATGGGGTTTAGAGCCACCTTAAATTTTCGAAAATTTAAGAAACTCACAGGACACAAATGTAAAGAAAACTAATTTTAAAGATTGACATATATAAATTTGGTCTCTCTTACTTCCTTGCAGATTTGCTGAGAAAGGAGTCCTTGGTCATTTTAGCTTGCTAGCGCTGCTGTGGCTCTTTCGTGATCCTAAATTCATGAAGGGATGGGCCATAATATTTGAGGACGGGTTAGTATGTAAAAGACACAAGGGTATAACTGAGCAACTACAACAGAACTGTTCAGTTCATTTTTCGTTTTTGTTTACGATTCCTCAGAAATTTCAGTTCAAAAGTAGTAGTCGGAGACCAAAATCAAAGTGAATTTACACGGCCATGATTTGTTAGGGACATTTTGTAGATAATCTGAAGCTTTGTTTTAAGTGAAACTAAGTTAAATTAGACGGCTTAGCGATTCCGCCTTGGGATTGCACTCATTCGAGCAATTCTATCATTTAGTTTTCGATGCCATGCTTTGAAAAATATTAATCCAAATAATTACGTTGCTTTACTTTTCAGTTACGTTCGAGACGCCACAGCCGCCATGTTTATTGCGTTCTCCTTGTTCGTGTTTCCATCAAAAAGGCCGAGAATCTTTGCTCCTGATGGATCAGGTAAGTTTACGATATAAGCGAGGTCCCCTTCACTGGCTGAACCACGGCAAACAACCGGCAAACATGTGATGAGTGGACCACTGCCGTACTGCTTTGGTACTCCTGGCACACTGCAGCTGTCCTGGAGTCGTCCGTATCTTAGACTCGAGTTTCGTACAGCCGTATCGTGTCGTTGACAATTAAACTGGGCAAACTGAGATTTTCTGGTTTCTTCCGAATTTCTCTCACACGTTGTCCGGTGATTCCCAGCAAGCCAACACGAATGTACAGTATATTTGTGACAAATGTGTGTTGAGTGAGATAATTGCCCTATAGACTCTGATAAATGATCTCTGCGGTATTAGACTGCAAACAACTTGCAACTGAGCGTAATGTGGGGAGTCTTTTCAAATGCAAATGACATTTATATCTTTTTAATGATATTCCCCCGCATAAAGCCTCCATTGCAAGCCAGATTCAGTCCATACCGAAAATAAGTTATGGCCTATTCTCAGACTTTAAATTTAACTGCAGGAAATATCGTGCAAGAAAAAATAGTTGCAAAAATTGAGGGAAGAAAGCAAGGAACGTTTGTTTAAGTTCTATGATAGCCAGTAGAAACACTGCTTTAACTAACAGACAGTGTTATCGTCACACAGTAAAGAAACCACCTCCTGGCCTGCTACAGTTCAAAACCATGTCAAAGAGGTTTCCATGGCACCTTGTTATCTTGCTTGGCAGCGGATTTGCTTTGGCAGAAGCTTGTAAGGTACCGGAAATTTATACAGGTTGACCTCAAGTCCTTACTCTAAAACAGACATATAACGAAAGATCTTATCCGCGACATTCCGTCTAACTAGACTTCTAAGCTAAAAATAAAGCAGCAAGTTGAGTTGTTTTTGACCCTAGACCCAAACCAAAAACATTTTTTGCGAGTCATTTCCGATGTTTAATGAATAGATCTTTCTAGTTGAATGGCAAAGCGTTAAGTATTTTCTAAGTCGTCCGGTTTCCTTTTATTTACTCGCGACAATGCCAATCAAACGTTTTTGTTACTGCAGTAACATGATTTCTGATTCATTTTTTATTGACTTTTGGAAAAAATTAATGATGAACGTGGAAGATAGGGGACTGATCTAATTAATCTTACTCGCCCGTTCCTCATTTCCTTTTCAATAACGTGACGTCACCGTTCTTTCTGATTGGTTCATTTACTCTTCGACGTCATCATCTTCAAGCCAACCATATAGCATTGACACAACTATAACAAACCTTAAAACTCACAACAAAGAGAAACCAAAGTCTGAGATATCTCGCGCGCAATTCACCAGATATTGTATAGTATTTTGTTGTCGATTCTCTAACCAGGTGTCCGGTCTGTCCAAGTGGGTTGGTTCACAGCTGGCTAATCTCGACGCCATACCAAGTTATGCAATTGTTATGAGTGTCTGTGTCATGATCACCACATTCACCGAATTCACCTCCAATGTAGCAACTGCCACCATCTTTCTACCGATATTGGCTTCGCTGGTGAGTATGATAACCATAAAAAATTCAATACTTTACTTTATTACATGGCTACAATAGTACGCGCGCTCTGATTGGCTGCTGAGCGGGCAAGATTTCCTTGTAATGACAGCGGGCATTATGAAAATTTTTCTCGGCTCGACGGCTCTTTTGAGTTCAGTAAAAGCTACGAGCGCGTTGGCGAAAACAACAAAAAATATGGTCCGAGATTTCATTGTGATGACCTCACTCTCGGTTAATAAGTGATATCTAATCAGTCACAGCGGAGCTCCTGCGGCCCGATGGGCCATTGAGGTCACGTGGGTTTTGAAGTCAACCACTGACCAAGAAGTTGTTTCCGATTGTATCGCAGGCTCAAGCCAGGCTAATTAGGCGAAATCTTTAATACTACTTAACTGCGTAAATCTATTGTATTTATAGGCCGAAGAGATTGAAGTTCATCCATGGTATCTTATGATTCCTGCTACGATCTCTTGCTCGTTTGCCTTCATGTTGCCTGTCGCTACACCTCCAAACGCTATCGTGTTCGCTGGCGGACACCTCAGAGTTAAGGACATGGTATGTATTGAGACCATCTTTATCTTGAGGGGAAGGAAAATCGAAATTCTTCCCCTTCTCGAGTCAACTCGAAAAATTCCATGGTGATGACGCAGCACCACATGTCATTGGTTGCCGCTCGAGTTTGAATTTTTCGCGCGAAAGTAACAACCCATCAGGGACACCACAATGTCTCTAACCTGCAGTGCAGGCGTCTTGTTGGGGCGATCTTCTCTCCAGTCTTCCACTGCATGAAAAATTTAAGATGGTGGCTGAACTTTTTACGATGTGAGCGCTCGCTCGAAGAAATCTCGCCTGCTCTGCAGGCTACAATGTCTCGAGTGGCCATTTAAACGTGCGAAAAAACACTTAGTTTACCCAGGTAACGGTTTTAACATGTAAATATTCCCGCGGTCATTTTAATTAGCCTGTAGCAAATCGCTCGCCTTTTACTTATGCTTTGTGCAGGTTCTTCTAAGATTTTAGTTTAATCACTTCGTTCACAAATGGAATACACGTTCTGTTTTTTTTTCTCAGGCAAAAGCCGGTTTGGGAATGAATATTCTGGCTGTCACCGTGTTGGTGATCTGTATTAACACATATGGTGTCGCCATGTTTGATCTGAGCTCTTTTCCAGACTGGGCTACAAGTGGTACAAGCCCGACTCCAACGACCATTTCTGGGAATGTCACGCACGTTTGCCGAAATGTCACGTCTTCATAGGACATTTTACTGGACAGATGTGTCAGAGTTTAGTAAAGGAATGGAACTCCCTTTTTACCGTCTTTTCAAGTTAAGCGAAGACAGGCGAAGAAAACGTCTTATCTTTTTCAAATTTTCGAACTAATAGCAGACAAGAAATAACTTTCAGATAGAAAAACACAATTTTAAATTTGCAAAACATGTTTCGGATGATCAACATCCATCGTCAGTTGTGAATACAAGTGAACAGCTAGTCGGTGTTATATAAAGATAGCTAATAAAATGTATGAATACTAATTAAATAACAACGTGAAAGTGATGTAATAGAGAATGCAATGATGAGAAGACAATGGGTATGTCGGCGAAACAAACCGACATCTTGCTACACGTGTTCGTGAACATTTAACATCTGATAAGAGAAAAACTTGAACATCAAGCTAGTGTTTGCCCCATACAAGATTAAGAACTTATTCAGTGCCAAAGATGCTATTTCCAAATTATCACGATCCCGTGTTGTTTATAAATTTTCTTGCGCAGGCTGTAGTGTCTGTTATGTCGGCGAAACAAACCGACATCTTGCTACACGTGTTCGTGAACATTTAACATCTGATAAGAACTCGCATATCTTTCAGCACATTAATGGGTCAGAAGCATGCAAATCTTTATGCTCAGAGGATTGTTTTTCAATCCTTGACACCGCCTCCACGTCTTTTCAACTTAAAATCAAGGAGGCCTTACACATAGGTTGGGAAAAACCCTCTTTAAACAAGCAAGTTAATCATGTCAATTTAACACTTTCATTGTAATTTTCCTTGTCCATACCCATGGTCTTCTCATCATTGTATTCTCTATTACATCACTTTCACGTTGTTATTTAATTAGTATTCATTAATCATACATTTTATTAGCTATCTTTATATAACACCGACTAGCGGTTCATCTTATCTTTTTCGTTTATATTGCAGCTCGCTTAGCAAGTTTTTGTATTGAACAATTTGCCATCCCAGAACAGGTTGTTTTCAACCTCTTGTTATGCGAAGTGTAAACAGACGTATGTTAGGTGTGACTGATACAGTGCAAAAATAGCGGTTTCAGATCAGGATAAGTTTTTTGATGATTGTGTGTTGTTTTCCATTTCGTGGCTAAGAACCTTTCACGAGGAAACTTGAACTTCCGATAACTCTACAAATTTCATTGGGCTAAGATTTCAACTAGGGGATTACACATATGCCAGCATTATTTTGAGCAGAAAGTGACAAAAAGTGGCTGGTAGTTGGGGGCCTTGGGTAGGCCAAGAGAAATCTGGGCACTAGTCACGTGAATACCGTACACACAGCACAGGTTTTGCTGACTCAACCCTCTTCTGCTGAATCAGAGCGAGTTTTTCATCATTATTGAGAAAACTCATTTCTCAATCGCCAAGCTAAAGCAATGGTGGATTACACTGAGCCGTTAATCATGCGTCAATATAATAATCGTTAAGGGTAAATATTATAATTTTTGGTGAGCATAATTGAGCATAATGGGGGGTGGGGTACTCCCAGAAAAATTAGGCGAGGTGTGCGGTCCGCTTCCCAAAATCCTTACCCTATTTATTAACAAAATCTGAGATTTTCCCTACCCTATTTATGACCTGACCAAACATTTGATTCTCGATTTAGGACTGTTGTTAATGACACAGTTGCCATAAACATGATTTGTGAAGGGCCTATGTTTATAGTCTTATCGATAATGACGAAAAAAGTAGCTTCTTGTAAACAACATACCCAATTCAAGACTAGAGTACAAAAATCATACCCTATTTAAGACTAAAATGGCCAAAATCAATACTTCATTTATGACCAAAATGGCTGAAAAAGCATTCCCTTTGGGGTCGCACATAACTGTATAGCCCGTATAAGAGAGTATCCACCCCCCCCCCTCCCCAACCCAGGCAAGAATAATAGTCAGATTTTTTAAGCATCGAGTATTACTATTTAGCATAATAGTGAAAAAATTGAACATAATGTGTAAAACCCTTATTACTACTCCGTAGTTTTCAAACTTTTTTTCTCGTACAATACTACCAATAAAATTCGGCCGCCACTCTGACAAAAAAATGTGCGTCGAGCAACATTCCTGTTAAAGCTGACATTAAGACATCTTAAAGCACGAAACAAGTTCATGAACTTTACTCAGCTATTGCGGATATATAATACTGAAACTCGTGATTAATTCTTCTCAAACTCATTAATGATTCATCAAGTTATAACAAAGAAAATGACAATGGTGAAGGAAGTTTGGATACCCGGTCTGCAAAGATTTTGACGATTTTACTTCTCCGTTTACTCCATAGTTTTTGTTTCGATTGAGAAGATATATCAAACACTTTAGACAGTGTTTCATCGGCTATCCAAACACCTCGAATTTCGTCAAAAATACTCCGCTGCGCGTCGTATTTTCAACTCTCTTCTCGGTGTTTGGATATCCCGATGAAACTCTGTCTCTCGTGTTTCATGTATTACTTAATTTATAACAAATCACACTGATAAATATATTTTAAACAATTTATTTTATAGTGCTAACCTTCTCCTGCAAAATAAATACACCATATCCGTCGCTATTAGCGCCAACTTTCACGTCTTTGTATTCAGCATTCAACAAATAAATATCAGTTTTGTTCTTCACTTTTAGAGTTCAAGACAAACGTTTCGACAGTTATCAAAATGTGAGATTAAAACACTGAATTCTTAAAATAAAGACATCAGGACATACGAGTCTTGGGTACTTTCACACTGTAAGGACCTAAAGGAAAAGGTCAATTTTGAAGCGCAAGAAATCCTACTCATACAGCAGATAAGCTTAGAAATAGAAGACTACTGATGTTATACGAAAGACTACTCAAACACAACAAGCTATCAGCAACCGAGATTTACCCAGAACTACGGTAAAATAAAGAAAACAACGGAGTCCAAAGAGAGATGTAGTGTCTCCGGAAGTAGCGACAGTTTTCCACCAAATTTAAGCATTGTTGGGTTTTCTCCGACACCACTATTCTTGGTATAACTTAGGCAAACACTGCCCTTATTTTTTAACGGAACGGCTCTACTCTTCTCAGTTAAGCGTCTGCTTATCGCGACAGAACGTTTGGAATGTCTTTCTGGTTCCTCTAAAAAACACATTTCTCAATAACAGGGCATTTTCCAGTTCGCACACAATTGACGTTAACAGACAGTGAGCGAGGTTCCCCGGAACGCAAACAATGTCAAACACTGCTGCACGATAACTTGAAGAATTTCACTTCTCGGTCAACACTGAGAACTGAACAATAAAGTGAGCAACAATGCCACGTTTGTGCTCAGTTATGACTGGCTGGTCTGCGGCTGTAGAGTCCGCCATGATCAATGTAAAAAGAACAGGACACTTGTAATTTCTGCAAAAGATCAAAGGTTGACTTTAACTTTATGAAAGCCGGATGAATCAATTTAGAGGCAGGGATTTTCTCATCAAAATACTCCTCGGGTAGGAGGTGTGAAAGATCGAATGAAGCTACGAAATACTGATTCTGAATCTAAGCAACCAATCGGAGAACTCATACTTATGATTTACAAGAGCTGACGCACTATCGACCTTTATCAGCCAATTAGGAAATTCGTACTAACCAACACCCAGAAGCTCACATTTTGTCGAATCTTTGCTGCGAAAATGTTTTATCATTTTTTTTACTTAACCTCATTTCTAAATACTCCCAACACTGTATGAAGAAGTATCAAGGCTAAAGGAAAGGTGAAAACAAGGGGGGTAAGATAGGGAAAGAGTAAGGAAGGGGAGGGTAACGGTGCTAGTTTCAAGATCACGTGACCTAACCTGTCTGGAAGACTTGACAATAGTAGCAATTCTTTCCACTTCTAAGCTGCCAGCCTGGGATGAAGAGTTCTTCTGTATGAACAATCTGGTGTTTGGAACATGAGCCCAGGTTGGTCCCAAAGCAGGCTTGGTAGAAAACATAGACTTTGAAGAGTCTGTGACCACATTATTAGTAATCTGTAGGATACAAACCAAAATGCGTCAAAAATACAAAAATTAGACATCCTGAGCAAACCTGGCAGCTTGTAAAACCTTGACAAGGTGCTAGTTTTGTTCCCATGAAAGGCAATTACGTCGTTACGTTACAATAAGGTTTACTTACCACAACTGCCACTGAATGCTCAACTGCCAAAGACTTCAAAGTTCTTGAAAGGTTCACCATCAAAGAATGACCTGAGATTAACAATACGCTCCAATAACGATATTTATAATAACCCAATTACGCGGAGATTTGCCACAAACGTAACAGGACTCATGAAGTAAGAGGCTCTTTTGGTATATACCGACAGACCCAGGATCAATCTAGAAAATAAATCTATGCCCTTAGGACAGGGGAAACTGTTTCTGTGCCTGCCTCTCCAAGATCTAACAGATTCAGAAATTTTTGCACCATCAAATACCAGAATCACGTTTAAAATACCGAATTATGATGTGTCTTAACAGACACAATATTTAACATTTACATTTAATTAATATATACAACAGTTATATTTAAGTGTCATAATTTAGATGTATTTGTATGTAATTAATGACCTGCCTTGTAATTCAGTTTATGATGCAAAAGGGTTGAATAAACGATGATGATGATGATGATGATGATAATGATGATTATGATTATGATTATGATGATCATGATCATGATGATGGTGATTATCAGCTTCAAGTTGCCTTGGATTTCCATTTACAGGCAGACTACTCTGTGTGGCTAAAAATTAGTTAAGAATAACATATGTTAATTTTTATATATAACAGACAGAAATTATGTATGCCTGTTCCAAATCCTTTTTACTGCAATTTTTACTAAAAAGGATTTAGTAGTAGTTTCATTTTTGCTAACCAGTTCATATCAACGTAACCTGATTCTGAGTTCACAACTTCAGAAATAGCGGTCAGAATCTATAGACCATGCTGTTGATTAAACAGAAGTTTAGGTCGCCTCTCGCTGCTAGTCCTTTAATTACTTAGTGTTAGCATTCAAATGGGTAACTAAATGGCTTAGCTCCAGATTATTTACTAGGTGAATATTTTGTTAAATGCTCAGAAGTTCACAGTAGGAACACAAGGGGATTTAACAATTTTGTAGTCCCCCGATGAACATTGTCAATGGGACAAAGGGCATTTTACTTTCAGGGTCCAAGGGAATGGAATGGGCTAGCCGATAATTTTAAGAACACTAAAGGAATTGACAGTTTTAAGCAGATTCTTTCTAAACACATGTTAATTACAAATTTTTTTTTTTCTTAGCTGATATTGATATTTTTCTGAGTTATGTTGTTTTGCTAATTAATATTGTGACCGAAAAGCCCTGTTAAAAGGGAGTCTCAATAAAGTGTGTAATGTAACTATGTATGATTGAATTATGAGCATGAAAACAGGCCAAAACGGTGATATAATTATGCACTGTACCATGAATTTGTTGGCCACCAAGAATGGGGGAAATTACTCCTGCTACAGAATCCACAATGATCAGTCTGAGATGTTGTATGCCATCATCATTGTCATCCTCACCCTTAAGAGTAGGACAGAAGTGGGTTGTTATAAATAGTTATAATTAATTAATGATGAGTGTCATAATCTATCAAATATTTTTGCTTGTGCACAGTTGGTCTAAATGCATCTAATGACTGAGTATGCCTCAGCTAAAAATGGAGAAAACTCTGAGTGATGTTCCCCATTGCTATCCAACTGCAGCAAATACTGTCCAAATAACAGTACAAATACACAGCAATGTACAGTCATTTGTACAGAAGAAAACCTGTTTGCTGTACAGTTTGATGCACGCACACACAATTGTCACACTCTCCCTCTTTCACAGATAAATATTTATTTACTACAGGAGTAATGGATAATAGACCTGTCTCCTATTAGATGTTTTGGTGTGTAGTATCACTCGATATTTTATAGGGCTTAACTCATAAAAATATTCTACACCATGACACTACACACCAAAACATGTATAAGATATAGGTACACATGTACGTACGCATGAGTTGCTAAAAATGTTTCAATACAAACAATAGCCTCCATTTGGGTATAGTTTAAATATTGCATCGTGTTCAGCTCTTAAAACTTCGAGTTTGTTCCCCCTTTTTCTGCTGGCCTTGGAGCTATTGTGACTACTGGCTAAATGATCATTCACTCCTAAACCAAAGGTCCAGAGTTCAATACTAATAATGTACCTAACTATCATGAATATTAGGGCCAAAACTAAACAGACTGATAGTTGAAAAGAGTTAACATAACAATTTTTGACTACTACCATTTACATTGTGCAACCAAATCAGCTGAGAGAACAGACGAATTGACATAATTTCCTTGATGATTCACAAATTTGAGCCTACACATGCATTCAAATTTGGATGATAGTGCACAAGAGTTGGAATTCTGTAAAAACTAAGCCAAACTGTCTTGTTTGATCTGCCTTGCAATTTAATTAACTAAGTCTATTATACATGTTTAGAAAACAGTCCTAAGAAACCACACGCGCTGATTGGTTAAAAATTGTGTTTGTATAACTCGATGGAGACACAGAACTAGCGCACGCTGTTGACGTAGTGATGGCGCGAGCAAAGAGAATTTACATCTTGATAATCGAAGTTAACAAGTTGTTTTCGTTTTTCTTGTCGTGGTGTTTTCTAAAAGAAATAGAAAACATGTACTCCGTCTTTCTATCGAGTTATACAAACACTCATGAAAGTTTGGGAGAACTCGAAAAAGCTGTGGAAACACTCGTCTGTGGCTCGTGTTCCCACAGCATTTCTCGTTCTCCCAAACTTCCAGTCGTGTTTGTATAACTCGATAGAAACACGGTACATGTTTTCTATTTCTTAAATATGTACATTGTATACATAATTGCCACTCCCCATTGGGGCTTTTCGGGACCAATGTAAACAAACAGTGATGAACAAATAAACATAACTAGGTCCTCTAAATAAACATAACTAAGTCTTCTAGCAATGGCCCTATTCTCCCAGAGGAGATATAGGAAACAAGTCAAGTCTTCTAGCATGCTTCACATACAAACTTAGTGCCACTGCTACTGGACTGCTTCAGTAAGAACAAAGGTTAAGTCTGCATATGAGCAGAGGGAGGCCCTTCAGGCAGGAGCTTATCCCGGTTTCTGTAGCAAGAAGTGACTAGGAGTATTTCTGCTCCCCCCTGGATGGGATGCTAGTCCATCGCAGCATTACCTGCAGTATTAATTACAGTGAGGACACTTGAATCATGAACACTTGATATTTGTTTGTACATTTTTAGTGACTTTAGAATGCAGGCTCATCCTAGAGTATTTAATGTTTTTACACTTACAAAATGCTATACAATGTAACACTAAACATCATAAGAAGAGCCTTCATTTCTTAGTGAGGGGGGGCGTAAGGGCTTGCCGTGATGCGGTTTTGCGTTATTTTTGGTGCGGTTTTACGGTAATTTTTATTTAAATCGCAGTATTGCAGTTTCAAAACACTAAGCGGCTTGCAGTTATTACAACCTTTAGGTCGTGGTTTTCAGTAAAAAAAAGTGTCTGCGGTGATGACACTCTTTAGAACGGTCGGCATCCGGTTGTTTTGCAGCGCGAGATAAATGTTTTGTTTTTAATTACAACACATCAGGGTTTATTATATCAGTTTACAATTATTTAACTCTGTGGTTTGTAATTACTGCCTTTTCCAGCTCATACTTAATGTGATTTACCGTTTAGGCCAATCATACAGCTGTACAGCCTCGTGTTCTCGTTGCTTTGATTCAATGCGCGACAATGGCAACTGAGGTCATTGAGGTCGGAAATGAAAGCGAAGAGGATGTGCGGTTTCGCTATTCGGGAAAAAATCTGATGCGGTTTGCGGTTTTTTGGCGTATTTCTGTGCGGTTTTCGGGTCCCCCTTACACCCCCCTCCTTAGTTGTCGAAAAAAAAAATGTACACAAAAATGTGAAGTGTTAACAGTTCAAGTGTCCTTACTGTAACTGGTACCCATTTGAGAGTTAAGTGCCTTGCTCAAGAACACAGTGCAACGTCCCTGTCCACTGGAATCAAACCTAGACTGCTCAATCCACATGAACCATGAGGTCACTGCACCTCCACTAAGAACAAAGCAGAGCACTAATTTGACTGAAACATTTTTTTAATTTTAGTAGTGTTCATCATCACTGGTTATGCATATGGCGTTGTGGTAACAGTCTCAACATGAGCTCCTGTCTTTTTTTGCCATACTGGGAAGCCATCTTAATTATATGCATGCTCCAATGTCAGAAGTTTCCATTTTGCCAAAAATATTATTTAGTGACAAAATGTAGCACTGCAACTGTGCATAGCACATCTAGGCCAGTTAGTCAAATTTTCACATTTTCGGTAACTTTATTTGATCCAGTGTTTACCATCATTAAAATAAACACCAAGTGTTCCACATGCATACACCAGCTTCAACAATCATTCTGCACTCAGCATTATAACAGGAAAATATTTTCAATACCCGTACCTGGTGATGCATTCTCTCTCTCACACTTTCTAGAGCTTCCAATACTGAAAATATATCAAAGGCATGGATGACTGATATTCTGGACAGTATGCTGTAAACTTCCTGCAAGAGAAAGAAGATGAGAAAATAATGATAACTCTAATGCTTTAAATATGCAGACTTTGGTAAAAAGAATAACTCTCAACACAAGATCATAACTCACAGTTTTGAACTATATAAAATGGAAGAGGGTTGATAGAGTGTAACATTGCACACAGCAGATGTAATATTTTTTCAAATGGTGCAACATGATTTCCCATTACTACCAAAACGTATCTGAATTTCAAACCTCTATATGGAACTGCCAAAGATTCTCCAAGAAGAATGTTGAAAGAGGTTCCAACTTTATCCTCCAAAAATGTGCGGATACACTACATGTATTTCAAATGCACGCTTCCAGTTATATCCCATTAAGGTTAGACAGAGGACTGAACATTAACTACTGTCACAGAAACATAATTTGGTTTTATCAACTGGGTTGATAATGTGAATTGGACAACGTAAAGAGATTCAGAAGCTGACATTTCGAGCATTAGCCCTTTGTCAGTGCAGAATTGACGAAGGGCTAACACTCGAAACATCAGCTTCCAAATTTCTTTACAGTGGCCAATTCACATTTATTTAGTATATACATGTACTAAAACAGTGGATAGTGTTAAACGTGTGCACTGAATGGCTCGTCAAACTCTGAATATCCTGTGCTATTTACATGTACCTCCGAGCAACTCAGGAAAAAATGGCATCCCGGTTTGCATCCGTGACAAGTGAAGAAATCATCCAAATTATTTTGTTGTGGTGTATATTATCTCACTGTTTTAATATATACTAAAACAACTATTCATCTCAGTGTCGATGGTTAGCGCTGGGTATTTACTGAGCCGCAAAGCTGCGAGGTAAATATCCACCACTATCCACCTCCACTTTGGTGAATAGTTGTTAATGATCAACCCACTTGATAAAACGAAATTATCTTGTAATACTCCCCACCGGCACCACAGTTTCTTTAAGAAACTTGCCCCCTTTATTCATTTGTCACAGAAACAGCCAATCAGAGAGTCCAGTTTATTGTTGAGAATTACTAGTCATACATAATAAATAATGATGAGGCTGTGCTCTTGAAGTGCCTGGGTATCACAGGTGACTAAGTTAAGCTGGATATTGGGCACTCAGGATTTCATGGTTGGGAACCTATGGAGTCCTTGTAATTTTTCTCAGACCATAGCCTTGTATGACATTATTGGTGTTGTTAAATTACTCACCAATGCTATAGCAAGTTCCCTTAATTTTCAATTTTAATGGTTGAACCCTCATTGACACTAAACAGGACCCTCTCCTTTCACTACAATCTGGTCTCAAAAGTCAAAAATATTTTCAGTTGATGATATATTTTGGATGGTACACTGTAGATTAAAAAAACGTTTAGCAAACTTTCTGCCATAACATTTTTAGTGTTGCCCAAACCTGCTCATCCAGAGAAGTGTTCCACTCTTGCAACATGTCTTTAATTCTTGTTGCACTTAATGACCCTCCAGTGTCAATGTACAAAATATTCTTCTTTGTCTCCATAGCAGTGAACATGGCAATACCCATGCAGATCTGATAAAAAAGTAGTGCATACACATGTATATTAAAACATGTTTTAATTTTCTTTGGTATGATGAGCACTCAAGTACTGTAGTATCAGCACCACTATGGAGAGTTCAAATCTAGTTGAAACAAAATTATTTCAAATACAGCAATTCAGAGGATGATAAACATCGAAAAAAGTTGCCCATTTGCATGTACAGTAAGTAAGTTGCATACTGTAAGTATGCAACTTTCCACAAAATCAAAGTAATATATTGCCAAGATTCTCAAGATTCCTTAATGTACTTTACCTGAGACTTGCCAACACCTGCAGGTCCAACAATTTCAGCCAGCTCCCCAGTGTACAAACCTCCATCAAGTAGTTCATCTAAACTACAATGTAAAATACAAAAACAAAGAATATTATGAGATACTGTTCAATGTATCTTCCAGCTATTACTAATTACAGCAGCATTACTAAGCAATAACTTGTAACCACATGACACATTATAAATTAATGATTATCAGGATGGTACAAGTGATGTTTTAATCATTTTCCAGCTAAGGTACATGTATTAGTCAAGTATACTAAGTGCAGTTTGAGAACTTTCACAACAACAGGTCAGATTACATGATTGATAAATTTCATTCAATCAATCATATTCTCCAAAATGATACTCATAAATTTTTGCCTAGTTTTTTAAGGCTCAAGTCAGCTTTGGATATGTTCAGAAGTCTGCTAGCCTAAATTGGACTATGCAAGTCTTTAGTACACTTCTGAAATCTTTGGAAGACTCTCTGTCAACATTAGACCTGCCTACTTCCACACCTTCAGCTTACATGTAAGTTAAAAAGAGGCCAAGAACAATGATCTTGGTCCCTACTCATGTCCATGGAGCAATTTTGTCACAATTTCAAAAAATATGTAAACTTAAACCAATTGATGAGAGAAAAGTAATTATTTAAAGTTCAAGTGATGATGACAGTGATACACTTCCTCCAGTTCTCAAATTTTTGACTCTGGTTTTGAAGGTAAAAGTACTGGTGATGGTGATATCATTGGATGAAACACCTTAGGGCTGAGGACATAAAATGTTCAAAATGTTGAACAATTGGAAAACTCTGAAATGCAGTTGAAATCTTCAGGCACCTTTGGATAAATTCCTGACACTTTGATGATAAAACTCTCCTGCCTGGGACTTGGAAAAATTTGGTAGTTTACATGTACATGTATATACATCTAAACCAATTTCTGCTTCCATCAAAATATAAAGAGTCCTTTATATACAATGTAGTAATGAGTACTCTTACATGTATTTTGCACTATTTGGGATTAAATATAATAGCTCTCTGTCAATCAGAATTGAGTAATTTTGTTGAGTGTTGTAATGACCTAGTATGTACATTTGAAAAACAACTTGTTTGCTGTTCAAGTTTGGAATCTTTCTAGTTAATACGGTTGAACCCCGCTATTTCGAACTAGCAGGGGAAATAGGGAGTTTGAAATACACTGTACAGTACCTGATAGTAAATGAATGGAAGGAAAATCCAATTGAAATAGTTTTGAGTTCACAATATAACAGGGAATCCAAAGTAACCAAGTTCAAATTAGCTGGGTTGAACTGCAATTTAAATTATTAATACTAAACAAATGGACATATTATCAATAAATCACACTTACTTATCACATCCTGTTTTTCGAAGAAAGAAAAGTAAACAGAATTTTTCATTAAATCATATTGACTTAACAACAACTCTTTTTTTACTTTTTAATTTAATATAATGGTACTGTAACTGGTAAGAATACTTTTTCTCACTCCAAAATTGGGATGATTAACCATAATTTTCACTAACAAGTACAAGTCATGTACATGTATCTCTACATCTTTAAAATCAATACAATAGTTGTGTCAATAAATAACAATTATTTATCATTAGTTTATAATAAAATTTTATAATTATTATTATAAAATTCAATATCTCTGTTTATGTGTCAAATGTCTTTTAATTAGCACTGCTATGCTACTTGCGGATAAATAAGTAAATATTTCAAATAGAACATAACCCCTACGAAACTATTTACACAGCATGGTTGAGGAGTTAAACTAGGGACTACTGATAGAACAAATCCAGATAAGGTTAGGGTGGAGGTTTTGAACAGGGACCTTCAGATTTCAAATCCATCACCCTAAACCCCTTGCCATGCTGCCTCCTCTTTGCTAACTACAGAATAAAATGAAACTTGTTAAAAGTACACTAATCTCTACAGTCTATATCTATCTGTACAATGGACACTTTTGAGAAAATTTTGAAAACAACAGTTTTAAAGTGCAAAAAAAAAAAAACCAAACAAAAAACACAATTATAATATTATTATAAAACAAAGTAGTGGGGGTTAATTACTTTTAGAGTCTTCTTCTATTAAAACAACTGCAACTAATTTGTATTTTATTACAAACTGGTAGTCTGAAAAATCCCCTAGTCTTTAGCTCTAACAACTTTGAGACTTTAACTAAATTATTTTTTTGATTGAGTGAAAGCTATTGCAAGTAAACTATGACTGCAAAGTGATACCTGTTGATAGTATGCTAAATCTAGACATCATCTCCTCATAAAGATCACTTCCATTCATGGTGAAGGCTGACGATTGAGCAATGAGGGTCTTTTGAAGAGAAGACAAATCCTAACCACATTAAAGTAAATATTATTACATTGCAGATAACAGGAAATACTTTGTCACCTTTTGTTTCTAAACTTCAATGTTTTCTGTCAGTTACAAAACACAAATAAACAAAAATGCCACTTAATGGCTTGCAAAAAAACTTGACTTCCAGCTTGCCCTTGGGACAAGTATCTCTCAAATTTTGCTTGCCCTGGGCAAGTATTAGTTTGCTCTTTTAATACTCTAGATGTCAGATGACTTGCCTGATCTCTTGCCCATCAGGCAAGTGAGAATGAAAAACTACTTGCTCAGAAGGAAAATTTAGTTGTCCTCGAAGACTTTTTTTGTGCCCTCTATTACTTGCACGAGGTTGTTGTCCACCCCCCCTCCCCCACAAAAGGGTTCCAAAGAGTTTTGCAATCCAGTTTAGCTTCCTAACTTCCTTTGAACATTGTGGGTTTAGTTTTAAGATGCTCCAATTTAAGCATGAACAGGCACTGCTCACTGTCTCAGCTCAGTGTGTACAAACTTGCCAGGATATTTTAATCTAACAATCAATTCAACAATACCCAAATAGCTGTAAACAGTGCTATTAGGCACAATTATGATAGGAATTATGTATCATTATTAAATAATTAATTCCAAGTTTTCAAGAGGTAACCGGTCGCTTCGCTAACTAGTCATTTTGCTAATGTCCAGTTCGCTAACGTACTGAGACAATTCGCTAACTTGTACATTGTAGTTTGCTCCTCTCCAAAGAAGAGTAAATGATGATAAAAACAGTGTTGCAAGCGTATAAACAAATTTAATAATAAACATTCTTGTGTTGTGTATTGATAAAATAGTAATATAACCCTGAGACTCAATGCATGTATAGATTATTCTTCATTCTTTTATCCACTGCCAAGCTAAATATTTTTAAACAGATTTGATAAATAGTAAGTTCAATACACTTAACAAACTTGACAACTTTAGCAAATCGTCTCAATATGTTAGCGAACTGGACATTAGCAAAACGACTCATTAGCGAAACGACCGACATTCTTTCAAGAAACCTGAAGAAGTGGTAGGTAATGATGGAGGGCCCCTAACCTTGCTTCCACCCCATATTATGTAACCCTTGTTAATTTGAGACCTCAGTGTTACATGCATAAGCACCTCATTCACTACATGCTTTGAGAGTAAGTCATTTTGACATAGTCAACCTCATGTTCATTGCCTTAAACATGGAACAATCCTATAGAACCTTGCCCTATATCCACTTAGGGTTATGGTCAAATCATCAATCCTATATACAAAAGCTGAGGTTTTCAGCCTGCCAATCACAAATCCCAATGGATGACCAATGCTCCAAATTGATTGGCTAATTCACTCAGGTCTAATTTTAGCATGTTGCCACAAAATTCTGGAGAGCGATAGGGTATAATTTTATGTTCTAGTTTACAAGAAAGTAAACAATGGCTTCAGGAAAAGAGTTTACAAAGAAAATTGACTTTAATTTTTAAATTCAACTTCATAATTAAATTTTTGTTCCTCCACTCGCAAAAGCCTATCGTATGAATTTGAGCTGTTCACTCAAATTTATAAAATGCCATGTCTGGTTCTATTGATGCCAGAGTGCCTTTTCTCCTTTGAGGATTAATGCAGTTGAGAAATAACTTTGGAAACTAAAACTTGTAAAAAAAGCCAACAAAGTGCATACATGCCAACTCTCCTGGTTTTCCCAGGAGTCTCCAAGTTTTTCATATTTAAATCTCCCGGTCTCTCGGAATGTCTTTTGGGTGATTTTTGGAGGTTATTCCTGGACATTGTCGAAAATTACATTCTCATAAATATGCAAAGATTTCTAGATGTCTCCAGATTTTTGTATTCAGGGGGTTGGCAGGTATGAAAGTCCTTCAAGGTGGAGTGTCCTTGCCTTTAACAGGATCCCTCCGTGTTTAATACATTACCATTTCATAATTTCTTACCTCTAGTGAGACTGATATCATCCGAGCAAGTCTTTCAATATCGCAGCACATAAAATCAGCAACTGAAGTAGTAGTAGTAGTAGTGGTAAGTAGTAGTAGTAATTTATTTATCCACATTTCACATATGAGTACAATTAACTCGTTTTAACGTGAACGTGCTATATAATATAAATACATCATAAAGTAAAATGGGAAATCAAGATATATGTATAGGAAATAAATAGGCAACATAAAATTAAGTGGAGACAAGCCATAGACTGTAGTAAAAATAAACTGTAGTACTGTACTTAAAAAAAATGCTGCAAACAATATGTGACACATACATTCTGTAATTTTAGGGCAAGGATCTTACTAAGCCCCATAAAACTTTAAAGAAAATAAATATCTGCTTACAGAGAAAGAAGGTCTGGGAGATCTCTTATCTATATAGCTCTTAGACTAGTCTGAGAATGGTTCCGACTTAGCTAATATTTTTAGAGCTGGAAGCCGACCACTCACACTGTTTTCAACAGATGTCACAGATAATTTGACGATATTATTCTTATCTTGCCCGATTTAAGTCATAGCCATTCGATTCATGGATAAAACAGCTCACCTGTGTTGATGCCATTTCCTCGGAGTGCGTTGAGAAGATCATCTTGTTTTACAAAACTAGTGCTGGGAAAGGACGACAAAAGTCGTTGCATCTCTGTAGCAACTGAACTGTCCTTCGCAATTGCTGGCCTACAGAATCAAAGTTTGCGAAGTTACTTTACAGCAGTAATCCATGACATCTCCTCCACCGCCATTGCGAAAGAAGTCGACCACCTTCCATAAATTCGAGGAAATTTATACAGAGCGAACTGCAAAATCAACAAGGCGTGCTTCAAATTTCAGAGGAGACTGGAACGGGTACTCTTAATGGCCTTGTTGGTTTAAATATTAAAAATTGTCTTCTTTGCCGCATGGTTACCCCCGTGGCGCAATGGACTAGCGCATTGGACTTCTAATTCAAAGGTTGTGGGTTCGAGTCCCACCGGGGGTGCTCTTTTTATACCTTTATTTTTCTATTGGAATTTTTAAAAAATCTATCTCAAACCTTTGCAAAGTAAAGTTAGATTTTATAACAGTTTTTTAGATTTTATACTAGCCAAAATACAAAACAAACTGTGCACATTGAAAAACTAGTTTTGCAATTTCGAAATATCTGGGAACGCTGAAATTTTCAATTTTTTGTCAATTTATTGTTATATTTTATTCAATGTTAATTTTGGCTCAGATTTCGTGAATTCAGAAAATAGGGGTTGAACTGTATATGTTTCAGATTTATATTTTCCCGATACCTCTACGTCCTATGTCCTCCCTCACCTGTGCTAATCTCAAATGTTTTCCCATCAGTCTATTCGGGTTGTGGTGGAAACAACATGGCGGCCTCGCAGGGAAGGTTGGTGGGGTTTAGAGGGCTTCATTCAACAAGATGCCTGAGAACCACCAACAAGCAGACTGTTCAGTCTGCAATATCGAAGGGAATAGGAGCTAAAGAATGTAGACGGACGTTTTTCACATCGATCCTTCGCCAAGGTAAGGCCCTCCAGAAGCACTAAACCATTCTCAGCTGGTTGGCTAGTTTACCTAGTCTAACCGGCCCTGATATTTCTTTTGATTTCCTTTTTGATCTGATCTTCAGTGAAAGTCAGTAATAAATAACCGATGTAATAAACGCTGATAAAGACAGCACTATGTTCCTTTTCCTAATCTTAGAAAATGGAAAAAAAATCAAAGGTTCGATCTTTCCTGATTTTCTCAAATCAATAACTTGAGATGCCTTTTTAATTTAATGATCGGACTGACAACTCTAGAGTATTTATTATAAATCCTTAAAGAAATCAATATAATAGTGCAACATATAATATAGTGCAACAGCTAGTGGAATGGGTTCACTGTACTGTGCCACGTGATCAACAACATCTTTGATATGGAGATAATATCAAATGTAATATTATCAAGTGATGCAGCAGCTGTTTTTGCAGTAGACTGCAAAACATGTATGTAAATAATAGCAATGATAAAGCATAAAGCATTGTAGACTGCAGACTACATCTAGGCCCAAGTGCCATTCAGGTCAGCCATTATATTGCTCAGGTTGGCCTGTTAATGGTGAGCTATCAATAATGGAAATGAGATTATGATTACAGTAGTTTCAAATTCTGGAATCTGCATTCTGCTGTCTGCAGTCTGTAATTGTCATACCCTGACCACTCTGAAGATTTGTGCATGTACATGTGCATGAGCGCATGCACATGCAATGAAAGTGTTAAAAAGCAATGTACTGTAGCTGAAAATTCTGTATTCCATGTGGATATGTGCTAGATATCAGTCTGTAATGTAATATATAGATTTAGCCAAGCCTAGAAGTGGAGCTCCTCATTAATTACAATAAATCAACCTGTCAACCTATCTTAAATCAACCTGTCTGCGATCCAGTAAAAAACCAGCACTTGCTAAGCGGTCAACTTAAAAAAATAACGTGACCTCGATGAGGTCCAAACCTGAGCCCATGATATGGTGACAAGATGCTGGTCAGCAGATATCTTGATATGACAGGTATCAATTGTCCATAACATGGATGTCCAATATTAAAGATGTACACTGTAAACTTTGGCTGAGCTATAAGCTGGAGTACATGCTGGTGCTCCGCTTGGCTGCCCTTCCTACTACAGAGTATTATGCACTGCACTCATGCATAAATGTGCTATTCAGCTTGTCCACTGATATTTTTAAACATGTATGGCATTTTAGCTGTTCCCACCACACAAATCCTCATGCCTGCACTGTCACCCACCATGGAAGAAGGAACCATTGTAAAATGGATGAAAAAGGAAGGTGACCTAGTCTCCCCTGGGGATGTACTCTGCGAGATTGAAACTGACAAAGCCACAATCTCTATGGACAGTGACGAAGAAGGAATCTTGGCAAAAATAATTGTTCCTGATGGGAGCAAAAATGTCAAGATAAATCAGTTAATTGCTCTGATGGTAGAGGAAGGGGTGGATTATACACAGGTTGAGGTGCCGTTAGATACAGGTAAGACACTGGTATGACATGTGATTGTACAGTTATGTTATTACATGTGTAACTAAACATTGTATAAGAATCTGCACTGTGTTCTTCAAGCATTTCTACAGATTTGAAATGTGATCAAGTACTATCTGAGTTTTAATAGAAAAGCTGCAATAAAGTTTCAAACCTTGCTAAGGCCAGATTTTACTTAAGCAATGGACCACAAGTTTCTATGGTTTATAGGCTGATAAACCACGCAGGATGTTGGTAGAACACGAGAAGAATTCGTAAATCACAAGCCGCAGGTGAGTGGTTTATGAATTCTTGGAGTGTTCTACCAACATCCCAAGTGGTTTATCATGCCTCTAAACCATAGAAACTTGTGGTCTATTGCTTGTATGTAATAATTGAGAAGACACGCGATTTTTCCATGAGTTTACCAACGCAATAAACCATAGCTGATTGACCAATCAGAGTGCACACATTGTTAGGTTATTATATAAAAGAAGTTACCAACTGCCATTTGACAACAATTATTATTGATATCCGGAGAAAGATGTTCATATGGAAAATTGACATCAGTGTCCACCCTGGTGACTATGCACATATGAACAAAACCTTCTCACTAGGAGAAATTCATTTCTGCTGGGATCCTTTGGTTGTTATAAAGAGGACCTTACTACATTTAAAATTTATA
Source organism: Platygyra sinensis (assembly GCA_019787425.1). NCBI lineage: Eukaryota > Metazoa > Cnidaria > Anthozoa > Scleractinia > Merulinidae > Platygyra > Platygyra sinensis. The sequence continues at coordinate 32,471 of JAHPZR010009169.1, read as the reverse complement.
ATAATTAACACAAGGTTTGTCCTGTCTCAAAGAAACCCACAGAGAAACAGAAGACTCTGCATCAGTTGAAAGCAGCCCAGAACATGGTGGTGGTGATGTTTTGATGTCCCCAGCTGTTAGAGTGCTTCTTGAGACTTATAAGTTGAATCCCAGCCTCATTCAAGCAACAGGTCCTAAAGGTAGACTGCTCAAGGGTGATGTGCTGAGGTATGTAGCCCAGGAGGGGCAGCCTTTGACAAAACCAGTAAAGGCAGCTTCCCCTGAAGTAAAGGTGTCCACAGAAACTACTCCTTCACAACCAGCTAAACCATCACCACAGGAAACAGGTAGGTGAAATCATACTTTGCAGAGATGAACATAAATTCTAGCCTGCTAAAGTTTAAGGTAGGTCTTGGGGGACCCACATCAGACTGTATCCCTTCCTCTCATCCCACCTGAGATTCTCTCTGTTGCTGCAAACTGTCTTGATGTGGAGGGACTTTCACTCCACCACCCTTTCCTGGCCCTCTCCCTTCATAACTCCTGCATGTGCCTGTGGACACTCCGCAATCTATCTGCTCATTGCTTAGAATTATAGGCATGCAATATGTGCAGAGGGCTGTCTAACAGTTTGTAAAACATATGTGCCAGTCATGGTAAGCCTTCATTTAAGTGAACCTAACATTTATAAACTAAAGCAAAAATTATATGGTATTTTTTGCCTGCATGTGAGTATGAGAAAGAAGAATCCTACAGGTAGGTTTTGTAGTTCGTATTGTGTGATCGTCCATTACACAAAACGAACTTCTGATACTCCTTGGTTCAAAACATTTACTAGGTAGGATATCTGTAACAATTCAATTTAAGGTACCTTGTGCCCCTGTTTTAAAACAAGTCCTTGTGTAAAACCTTTCATATGAAAATGAGTTTGATTTGCATGTAAATGAACCTGTAGGCGGAACATATTTCCATATGAATGGTTCTGCACAAAGACTTGTTTTGACACAGAGACATAAGGCAACTCGGAAATGGCTTATTGCAACATGACCTGGCTAAATTTTGAACCAGTAATTGCATGCCAGTAACATGCTGCAAGATTTCTTATTGTGAAAAACCTAAGAATTCCCTGAAATTTGCTTGAATCACTCCACATTACACACTCACCATTTACATGTACTTACCATGTAACAGTAACATGGGACTGACAGTTCCCATCCTTGTGAATACTCTTAATTGCTTCATGCCACAGAAATAGCTGCTTATCATCTGTTGAACCACTTGGCACAGAACTAGACCTACGGTGAAGTGGTGCACTATGTAGTCTATCTTGTTTGTAGTTTCAGCACCCAAGCCTTTGTCATCAGCACTGCCTCCTGATGCAGTTGTGAGCTCTGGTCACACTGATATGCCTCACACTAGTATGCGTCGAACCATTGCCAAGAGACTGGCAGAATCTAAGGCTACAGTTCCACATACCTATGCCTCCACAAACTGTGTAATGAACAATCTGCTTAAGTTGAGGAAAGGTCTTGAAGTGAAAGTTTCAGTGAATGATTTCATTATCAAAGCTGCTGCCTTGACCTTGAGACAGGTGTCAGAGATGAATGCTGTGTGGGGCGGCGAGGAGGCTCAGCTTCTTAAGGATGTAGATATTTCTGTTGCCGTGGCAACCGATACAGGTCTTATAACACCTATTGTCAAAACTGCTGATAATCTTCCGCTTGCGGAGATCTCGTCGACTCTCAAGGTAAGATTTACTTTACTAAGAGTTGGCCACTTGAAAATAAAAGATCAAACGACTTCCTACGAGAGGTTTCTTTAGCTTCATTCTCTCATCAACGCGCGGCCGAAAATGAGTCGAGATCACGTGGAATTAAACTTGTCTACCTACCATCTAGTAATTAATATTTGTGCAAGTGCAAGGATCTAAATTTGCGCGCAAAACATGTCCCCAGTATTTCTCAAACTCTTTAATAATTCGCCAAATTAAAACAAAGAAAAAAATCGATTGTGAAGGAAGTTTAGATACCCGGTCTTAGCATAGATTTGACGATTAAAATTCTCCGTTTACTCCTTAGTTTTTGTTTCGATCGAGAAGATGTATCAAACACCCGAGACAGTGTTTCATTGGCTATCCAAACACCTCGAATTTCGTCAAAAATACTCCGCTGTGCGTCGTATTTTCAACTCTCTTCTTGGTGTTTGGATATCCCGATGAAACACTGTCTCTCGTGTTTTTTATAATTACGTCCCAAATCACGCGGCACTGTTCATGCTGTATCTTACAGAGCTTAGTCGCGGTATTTTGAGTTATTTTGGCCACATACAAAGTTACCTTTAAATTGAAGGAAACCTGAAAATGATACTTTGCAAAGATAGAAAAACACCAGACAGATAACAATAGACAATAAAGAAACAAGGATGGTTTAGTGTGGAGCAGATTATAACGAATTACGAACGATGAACTTGAAAAATGTAGCCTAAATTTTTCGAGATGCGCAAACCGTGACATATTATCTGTTCTCCTTCAAAACAGGACCTCGCCAGTCGTGCACGAGAAGGTAAGCTAAAGCTACACGAGTTCCAAGGTGGTTCGTTCACAATTTCCAATCTGGGAATGTTCGGCATCACTGAGTTTTCTGCTGTGATCAATCCGCCGCAGGCTTGTATCATGGCAGTGGGTGGAACACGCGCTGTACTCACTGCAAACGAGACAATTGAGAGCGTCATGACGGTCACCTTGTCTTGTGATCGACGTATGGTGGACGATGAATTGGCTGCAAGATGGCTGGATGCTTTTAAGACGAACATTGAAAATCCTCCAGACTACTACTATAGGAATCAATAGTGAAAATTAATCAGTTGTATAGAGCAGTATAGTGTGATATTTTGGATCAAGGGATATATGCGATAAACTGTGGAAGTGACAAAAGAATCGATGAAGTTCAAAATATTCTAATCAATACAGCGGTATGGTTTTTCATAGACCAAATAAATTCCTCCTATAGCCTACTGACTCAACAGATGTATTGAACTGTGTGAGGCGATCTTATCTATCTGATCAACAGCACAACTGAAACAATGGAATGGAAAACTATATTCACTGTAAACATCACTATGGGTAGACATTTACAGATTGAAATGATTGACACAGAATGATCCACTGACATTAACTTGAAAAAAACGCAAGACTGAGTAAGTACAGTACAGTGATTTTATTACAAGAGCAAACAGAAGCCAGCTATGACGAAAACGATACCAAGTTAATACAACTACATCTGACTGAAAAAAAAACTTTGTACGTAGAAAGTATAAACCTTCAAGAATACTATCTTATGCAATGAAAACTCAATTAGTCTCCATAATTAATATTTGAGGTTTTCCTCGAGGGTTTTTATCAAGTTAGTTCTATCTGTGATGTGAAGTATATATGAAATAATTCATATTTGAACTAAGGTTGAAGATGAAAGTGAAGAATAATCATCGCAGTTAATTTTCCAATGTAAGATTTAAATGTAAAAATGTAAATGTAATTTGTTTACCCACGGAGCACTAATAAGGGGTTCACAAGAACTCGTTCAGAAATGTCCGTGCATTCCAAGATCGCATTGCAATTGCTTAAATTGGAAAATTAACTGCGACGATCATTCTTCTTAAGTGCACGTGGACGATTTCTAAGGGCATGCTACACTACTACTGCGTGTTATTATCCAACTGCACTTCGCAGAGTACAAATAACGCTTAAGACGAGTACAAATATCACGCGGTATTTGTACTCCAGAAGACCGGTTACACAGGTTTCCTGCCATTGACCAATCAGTTAGCTGGATTTCCCGCGCCAATTCCGGTCCGCTTCGCATACTTTTGTCACGCATTCCCAGTAAATAAATATCCACGAAATTCACTCGCACGAACATACCAATTTGGCGTGTTGGATAATAAATCTCTTATTAGACGTTTTGTTGTGTAGTATCGCTGAGAATTTTTACTCGTTGTTTGTATTTTGACTCGCCCTACGGGCTCGGCAAAATACGGCATAACTCGTAAAAATACGCAGCGATACTACACAACAAAACGTCCTTGTATTTTTTTCGCCTATCTTTCTTCAGTCAGGTGAAAAAGGTTACCCTCACTACTTGAAGTAACTGAACAGATGCTCCTTGGGTGGTAAACAATAAATACTCTATAATATAAAACGAAAATGAACGGGTTGAATTTTTCAGTTATTTTCTTATCAGTATAAACTTTCAAGTATCGAAAGGTTACAAAAAGGCCTGGTAAAGACTTCACAAAACGAATTATTTTTATTGCTTTCTTTGTCTCAGTTGTGAATTTATCTGTCAACATTAAAATAAATTACAGGCGTTCTTATATAACGTTCGTTTTTATCTCTAGACTATTATACAAACCTTTCAACTGATTTTATCTTAATCCCTTAGTTGGACATGTTTTCGAACATGTCTGAGTTTGCTTGCTTAGTTTTTCACCCGTTCGAGAGATCGCCAAATTGTGACCGGACAATGGCGGTTAGAATTTTCCACGGTTTTCAGTTTTGGCGCGCAAGAATCAACCAACCGGACATGTACATGATGAATGACATGAAGGACATGAAGAGATGTCATCGGGATTGGATTGCGCATCCCTCTCTTACGGCAAAAAATTAAGCGCGCGAAGATACAAGAAGTTTTAGTGATTTTCTAGTGAGAACTTGTGTGCTAGTTCAACTGAGGTCATCCACAATGAGAACAAGAAGTCTCGAGTCTTGAATCGTGTTAATTTAACACCGTCATATCACTCTACGGAAGGTTAACCATAGTTGCGAACAACGCGCTAACTACACCATCATTCTTTTGTACACACGATCAACTCTTGCGGCAACAGAGACCTCTATAGGATGCATGCTTGCCTGGATTTACGCTGTAGCAAGAGCTTTGCTCGTCTTAAACCGCGGTCCTACTGGCTAGCGACAGGAACAGCGGCAGCACCAGTAGCAGCAGTTTCCGAAGCAGGAGTAGCGGCGGCCGCGACAGTATTCTGTTGTTCCTTGAAGGGTAATCTCCTCCAGCTGCCACCGCACACACATGCTCTGACCCATCGCTGTTCCCAGGCCTTTGCTGCCGCATGGTCACTGATACCATCCACCAGTGATACACAGTTACACCTGGGAACAAACAACAATTGATCAGGGCCAGGTTGTTCGAAAGCTCGTTAACGCTAACCCTAATCTTGAACCCAGATCTCACTCTGTTTACGCTGAAATGTGGTTCGAGATTACGCTAACCCAGGATAAAAAGTTAACCGACGTATTACTTTTTCTTGTATAAAGATGTTTTCCACTTCTTATATCTCGTGTAAGTTGAGAATACTCAAGCTCGGAACAGAAGGCAACACAATATAAACGGAAAATCTCCGCAAAGTTACAAACCTGAAATTAAAATTCTCGCTAATCTTGGTTACCTGAATCGGGCTTTCAACAACCCGGCCCAGAATAGAAAGTCTGAAGAAAAGAATAACAAGATTTGACTGATGCCAAGTACAATCTATCTTGCACTGGGACATTCACGAAGCTTGAAAAAAAATCCTACCACAAGGAAAATTGTGCTTTCGGTTTCCATAATTTGTTGCTCCTGTTTTCAACCGAATATGCGTCGCCGGAGCTTAAAAAACAAAACAATTATTCACGGTCTCTTTCCACTTCACGCCTTCTTCAGTTTGATCATCCCTTTCAGCAGCAAAAAAGCAATAAATAATATCGGTAAGAAACTCGTCTCTACTTTGTTGGCCAAGGCTAACGTAGCGACACAGAATGATGGTCGTGACATCGGTTACATGAAGAACACGAAACCGTTACAACGTGACAACTTTATCTCCAATAAGTAGGTGCCACAAAATCAAAACGATGATCTACTTAATAAAAATATAGACACACTTCAAAACCCAATGGGATCCAAAGTACTCACTGGCCAATCACAGCGAAGGGAAATAACCACTGAACCAATCAGAACTCGATGTGAAAATCATTCAACCGGCTGCCTGTCAAAAGGGCGGGAAAATATGCGGAAGCCAAGTCACGGCCGTTCAATTTGATTGGTTATATCAATTTTCACGAAGTCTCTTTGACCAGTCCAGGAGCTCAGGAAACAAAAACCAAAGCAGACAAGTTGATTGATTGATTGATTGATTGATTAACTTATATAGTTGATTGATAGTAAAGCGAGTACTGCTCAAGAGTCTTAAAAGGCCCGCCTGTCGAGTGAACAAATCAAATTGAAGCATTACCTTGTGCACTGTTTTAACCTTGTCTCTGGTGATTTGTCCAAGTAGATTCTCCGCACGACATCCAAGGCTTGCGAGCCGTCAGCAGGTATCGGAAAAATGGCCGAAGCCAAAGGGTGGAAGATTTGATGAGATGTGCGCCACACAGGTGGTGTACCGAACTGATACATGCCAGCCCTAATGCTTCCACTTACTGCCCTACCAGACACTCCTGAAATGAATAGACAACTTGTCAACACTAACTTTTATATAACGACCATTCAGCTGTTTATCAACGTGAAGTTGATAATGGTACATTAACCACCGTAGACGGTTAGTGAAGCTGATTGTGAAGAGTGATCATCGCAGTGAATTTTCCAATTTAAGCAATTAGAAAGAAGAAGCCTGAAAAAATCAGGGCTTCACTCTTCATATTCATCAACAACCGCAGTACAAATATGAATTATTTCATATATACTTCACATCACTTCACTACACGGGAAAATATGAACTCAATAAATCGACCACGCTCCCAATGTGTGGCTTCATAGCTCAGTTGGTAGAGCATCGCACAGGTATTTCGCGGAGGTCACGGGTTCGAATCCCGTTGAAGCCCTGATTTTTTTTCAGGCTTCTTCTTTCCAATTGCTTAAATTGGAAAATTTACTGTGATGATCACTGTTCACATTCACCTGATGTTAGTCCTTCGTTAACACTTTCCCCTGATGAAAGGCTTACAATAAAAACGTCAGCTTCACTAACTCGCTACCCAATGGTAATAGGACTGAGTGGAGTCCAATTCAGTCTGTAGTCATACGAGTGATTAACAAAATCGCGGAAGTCCCATTTGTTAATCTCGAGTATGATTACAGACTGAATTGAACGACACGATGTTCTGTTACCAATTAATCATAACGATTACAATTTCCCACAAAAGTAAAAGTTTCATTTGAAGGAGAGCTTTTAACAGTCGTTTTTAAATATCAGTGAAAAATATGGAGAATAAATTGCAAAATGGCTCTCAAGTTCTTTTCAAAACAGTCACGGAGACTAAACCTCTACAATTTTACAAATCAGTCTCTTGAACTGGTTACTATAGTGATTGTAATCAATGTTGTGATTGGTGGATTTAGTGGAGAGGACCTAAAATGATTGGCTCATGTAACTGTTCGATTACAGGTGTCTGATTACAGCCAAGTGTCCGATTACAACGTTGCAGATAAATTAGAGCAAAATACAGCAGTTTATGCACCAATCACATTTAAGGAAATTTTATTGTTATGATTAGGAGGTTAAAAGCCCATTTCCGAGTTGGCTAAGCCTTTCTATTAATGCGAGGCCTGGTGCACAAGCATTCACGTTCAAATTGCTTTAATTTGCACGCAAATGAAATCTTATTTTCATATGAAAAGATGGGCACCAAGACTCGCTTTGAGAAAGAGGCTAAGGGTTATTTGGAACTGGGTTATTTAACTTTATCAACTTCAAGTTGTTAAACAGCTGAGTGCTTCGCTAACCACACAACACAGGCTTACAGTTTCCTATTAAGAAACTTTACTTTAACGCTTACATTACGACCAACTTTAAGTTTTCGAGATTCCATAGAACAATGAGAAGAACGTGGTTAAAAGAACATGGTTGAAATCAGATTTTTCTTTATAATAATGATAATGATAATAATTGGTATATACCACACAAGTGAATAGTACAGTGTCGGTGAAAAATTGTTAATTATATTGAGCATTTTCTATAAAATAATCAAGCGCGCATTACAAACATTACAATAAATACAAAAATAATTAAAAAAAACTATTTACAATTACTATAGAATCTAACAGTAAACTTTTACAAACATATTTTCTCCGGACTTCATAACCACGGTAAAAAGATGATTTAAAATTAACTGTTTACCAATGTAGTAACGCAATAGGAAATGAAGATTAACTTTATTCTGCATGGAGGGAAAAATAATTTTCAATAAACACAAACCTCTGCTCAAATTTGGTATCTGCAAGCTTTGAAGAAACATCGGATTTGGACTGAGAGGAGCGGCTTCAGCTAAAAAAGATAAAAGTACAACAGGAAAGAAAGGTACAATCGTTGATAAAGCAAGTTCACTTAAGGTGGCTTCAAACAGTTTCAAGCACTTTCCAAGACGTAGATTTTGATGGGTCATAATTACCACTCTTTATCAATTGATGCTATAATCATGGTATCAAAAAAATGCCCAATCACTGGAGAACACGTTGGTATTATTTTCGTGACACAATAGGTTACCATAGCAACACTATGACCTAATAAAAGCACCCTTAATTTCAGCTTTAAGAGCTTATATTTCAAAAACGGCACGGTGAAATTTTTTCTTACTACAGAATTTTGATAAGCAGGATAAGATGCAACTTTTGGCAAAGTTTAAAAAAATTCTGTAGTGGGGTTCAGAGCCACCTTAATTTTCGAAAATTAAGGTGGCTCTGAACGCCACCTACAGAATTTTTTTTAACTTTGCCAAAAGTTGCGCCTAATCATGCTTATCAAATATTGATAATATAAAAAAATTTCACCGTGCCGTTTTTGAATTATAAGCCCCTAAAGCTGTAATTAAGGGTGTGTTTAGCAGGTCATACTGTTGCTATGGTAACCTATTATGTTATGAAAAGGACAACAACGTGTTCACCAATAGTTGGGCAGTTTTTTGATACCATGATTGCAGCATCAAGTGATAAAGAGGGGTTATAACGACCTATAGAAACCAAGTGCTGGAAACTGTTTCGAGCCACCTTAAGGCCGATTTACGCGGTACGACTTTGTCGCATGCGACAAGTTTACGACAGGCCTACGACATGAATTGTTTCGTGTAAAACAAACCTACAACTCGCTTACGACTGTTGTGTACGTCAAAATAATTGTCGTAGGATTTTAAAAAATGTTTTAAAATGCTGCGACAATCGTAGCCGATATTTATAGAACATACGTATTTTGTGACAAATTTCTACTGAGAAGGGGACGAAGGAGAGGTTTTCTTGCGTCAAAATGGCGGACGAAGTTGTTGTTGACTGGTTCACATGAAGTCATTTCTCGTCAGTAAAGTACGGAACGGATTAAAGCGAAAAACATCTCGTTAGAAAGTTTTTTTCAAAGCGCAAGACAGCTAAAATATTTGTTTACGTTTGTTAGAACTTTTTCGCTCCGTAAATCCCGGTGCAAACTGTTGCATATTTAATTTTGTAAGTGAAAATGTCGAACGCGTGCAAATGGTCTTAGTCATGTCGTAGGCCTGTTGTAAGCTTGTCGTATGCGTCAAAGTCGTACCATGTAAATCGGCCCTTAGGCAGTGCAATAAGCCATTTCCTAGTAGTTTCTTCCCTCTGTTTTTAAACGAGTCCTGACCGTGCACAACCTTTCATGTAATATATCAAACACGAGAGACAGTGTTTCATCGGGATATCCAAACACCGAGAAGAGAGTTGAAAATACGACGCGCAGCGGAGTATTTTTGACGAAATTCGAGGTGTTTGAGTAGCCGATGAAACACTGTCTCTCGTGTTTGATATATCTTATCAATCGAAACAAAAACTGAGGAATAAATGGAGAAGTAAAATCGTCAAAATCCATGCTAATTAAGACCGGGTATCCAAACCTCCTTCACGGTTGTGATTTTCTTTGTTTTGACTTGATGAATTATTAATGAGTTCGAGAAATTGAAATGAACTTGATTTACAAGACATTGAACGTGCAAGAAAAACTCATTTCACTGTGAAAGGTTGTGCACCAAGACTTGTTTTGAAAGAGAAGTAAAAGCAGCTCGGAAATGGCCTATTCTAATACATCATTTCCACTCAAATCCTTCACTGCCAAATGTCGTATTTACAGAATGATACTCAACAAATTTGATGAGATTCTTATCTTTCTTCCTAAACCACAACAAGAAGTAATGGTTAAAAATACTCATTAAGTTCAAAATTCCTTATTATTTGTTCAATGGGGCCCAGCAGGAGTAAAATATAAAGCGCCAAAAAAAAAAAAAAAAAAATCAAAGATTAGTAAATCTTGGGTAAAATGACTGTTTACCAACAAAAAAACGAGTCTTAGAGAGATTGGAGAACTGTTGAAGGATTACACTGTCGAATGTTTTTGGAAAGAGCGTTCCCCTAGTACAGGGGTAGAACTGTATCCTCGTCTCAAAACACACTTGTTAGCAGATATTAGTATATACAAAAAACAGTGGATAGTGTTAAACGCGCACGCTGATTGACTCGTCAAACTCCAAATATCCTGCGCTATTTACCTCCGAGCAACTCAAGAGAGAAAATGGCGTTCCGGTTTGCATCCGTGACAAGTGAAGAAATCATCCAAATTAATTTTTGTGGTATATATTATCTCACCGTTTTAGTATATACTAAAACAACTATTCACCTCAATGTCGGTGGCTAGCGGTGGATATTTACCTCGCAGCTGCGCGGCTCGGTAAATATCCACCGCTAGCCACCTCCACTTCGGTGAATAGTTGTTAATTGGCGGCATATATTACTTCGGATAGTGATTTAACTTCATCACCAATACAGTGCTGAGATCATAGTAATACTAACAACATACCAGCCAGTCTGTCCTCGACATGCATGTCGGGATCATCTGTACTACCCTGTCTGCTGAGGAGCCAGATCTTGGTGAAAATTTTGAACAGCAAGGCCAGTGACTCGTTCTTGTCTGTGGCAAAAGACAAAGCCACGTCAGATTAGGTGAATGTCTTTCCAACTTGGTGAGCCGACTTACAGATCTTTTAAATGACTTGCTGTCAACACCACCGAGGTCAAATCATTTTGTAACAACAAACAATTAATTATGCCAAAATGAAACGTAGCAGATTGAGATTAGAACTGTCAGGGGAACCTCTAAATAAATACCAAGTGCTGTTGTTATGTTTTATGATAATGAAGGGCTAAACCGTAAAGTATAGTTCCCACGAGTTTGATGGGTCATTAACTGTGGAACCTTACCCAGGTTCCTGTGCAGTGAAGCAACTGAGAGCACTGGTACTCCCCTCCCACCCATTTAGGAGTACCCCCCAGCTTTACTGTCAAACTCCCCAACTAACATTCGTTGTTACCCATTTACCTGGGGGGGGGGGGGGGGAGAAGAACCGAGGAGCAAAATACCCCAGGTTAGGTTTTTTACCTCCTTCTCCTCTTTTTACTCTGGTATCATCACCCTTTGCAGGACCCCTCCCCCCATGTACATGCAGATGTAGTGACAGGGATGTAACTAGGCTCGATTTCCGCCGCTCACTCGAGTCCGGTCTACAGCTGATAATCGAGCTTCGAATCGGCGACAAGGATCTATGTGTTGCTCATCACAACTGGGCCTGGCTATCTTACCTGCGGATGGAGTGATAGACGGTAGCACTGTAGGAGTGGTTTGTCCCCAGAGACGAATCAGCACCAACATTTCCCGTAAAGTACCAAGGGTGTTAGTGTCACGGATCAAGCTTACCTGCAACATTAAACCGTTCATGTTAGACACACTAGGTAATTCTATACCAAACAAAATGACACCTCTAAAAACGGTCTACAACGACTAGTTTAGATTTTGCATGGGATCAGTTGAGTAACTGGCGCGGACGTTTATAGAACAATAAGGCGAAACCAAAACAGTCACTGATTACTTTAGACAGTGAAATGAAACCACAAATATAGATGTCATTGTGTTATGTCCATTTTGTAGTAACATATCAAACACGAGACATAGTGTTTCATCAGGATATCCAAACACCGAGAAGAGAGTTGAAAATACAACGCGCAGCGGAGTATTTTTGACGAAATTCGAGGTGTTTGGATAGCTGATGAAACACTGTCTCGAGAGTTTTATATATCTTCTCAATCGAAACACAAACTAAGGAGTAAACGGAGAAGTAAAATCATCGAAAACCATGCTAATTAAGACCGGGTATCTAAACTTCCTTCACGGTTGTGAGCCAAGGGTAATATTGAATAACAGCACAAACGTATTTTATCACGAGTGCTTTGCATGCTCACCCCTGGTGCTGAGTCTTTATTATGGTGAGAAGTGAAAGCCACAACTACAAACATGGCAAGGTCACTCAGCCACTGGATAAGAGGGAACATTGACAGAGACGTTGCTATAGGAACAAAATCAAACACATTCAAAGTTATGCTTACACAAAGCTCCATAGAAAACTTCTAATTGATGAGAAAAAGAACTGTCATAGCCTTCAGTAGAATAGGTTATGCAGCAGCAGGACAAAATATAAACTTGATTCTAACAACTAAATCATTCTTGTCAGACTTCTCTTGTGTAGTTAACCGGCCTCTTCCTACAAGTAAAGATTTTGCCTGATCTGAACTGAGCTGCATGCAGTCAGAAGCCAAATTCCTTCCCGCTAGCAAGCTTCCGCTGTTAATTTAGTATTCATCACCAAAGTTAGCCCTTCACGTTTATCAAGTCTGCATGCATCTTACTGCTCTCTAAAGTCAGCTCCTTTGTATCCAAGACTTGCAACACTTTGTCTACTTCCACGTCTAAGTTCGTTGAAATTTCTACAAAGAAATAAAACCAAGCAGATTCAAGTAATCAGAGCATGATCAAAATTGGGTTGATAACCATCACGTTCATGTGGTACTGTTGTAACTTGTTGAGTCTGTGGATTAAACGAGGGGAGGTACTCACTTACATGGGCTATACAGGTATGTGCAGCTCCAAAGGGTATGGTTTTTCAGCCATTTTGGACATAAATAGGGTATGGTTTTCGCACTGTAGTTTTGAACTGGGTATGTTTTTTAGAAGATGCTAATTTTTTAGTCATCATTATCGATAAGTCCATAAACAAAACCCCCTCAATAAATTATGTTAAGGGCAACTGTGCCAGCAACGGTCATAAATAGGGTTTAAAATTCTTGGTCAGGTCATAAATAGGGTAGGGAAAAATCGCAGACTTTGGTCATAAATAGGGGGTTTGGATACCCGGTCTTTAAGTAGCATAGATTTCATTTTTGATGATTGTACTTCTCCGTTTACTCCTTAATTTTTGTTTGGACGTAGAAGATATATCAAAAACTCACGACAGTGTTTCATCGACTATCCAAACACCTCGAATTTCGTCAAAAATACTCCGCTGCGCGTCGTATTTTCAACTCTCTTCTCGGTGTTTATCCCGATGAAACACCGTGTCTCGTGTTTGATATATTACTTCCTTGTGTTGCTTTTCATTATGCTGCACAATTCTGTTCTAACTTTGAAGTTTATGGATCGATTCCTGGAGTGTGACCATTCAAATAAAAGCCATTCGCAGTACTTTGATGAAGCATAGTTTATCACTGGTTTCTCAATTTCAAATGTGTGGATGAAACTCCGGTGTGAATGAAAGTTACTGGGCAGTACTTTCAGATAGTACGAGTGTGTTAACTGTGCCGCAAAGCTAAGTGGAAAAATCCCTAGAATGTGACTGTTCAATCAAAAGCTATCACTACGCACACGATGTATAGCTACGTCCGGTTGGTTCCTGGTTTCTATATACACTGATGCAACTTAATTATTTGGTGTCTGGTTGTGTTATATGTTTCAATTTGTATTTATCAATCGGAGTACGTTAGTATGGTCAGGTGAGTAAGCACTAGAGAAGTTGCCCTGTATTGCGGCTTGTAAGTCGCGGTGGTGCGACCACACAAGAGTTTTTAGGCGCACAGCCAAAAATTTAGTCGCATATGCGACCAGTTGGTCGTTTACTTTGAGCCCTGTATTGGGCAGTACTTCCATGATAGACTGGGACGGTTTGTTTCAATATTGTACCAGGCTCCTACTGGAAGTGACAAATGCAGAAAACTCACTGTTAAGTTGTTCAGCAGCACTGTGTGATGACTTCAGTACAGACCTAAAGAATGTTGCTATGGCAACGAGCAGTTGACGAACATAACAATCAATAGCCTGGCCTGCTCCGTCTTTCATACATCTGAACAGGCTCGCCTTGATTGCTCTGAATCTCGAAAGACGAATCTGCTGCTGAGGAATGTCCTGGATGCTGAACTCGTCTGTGAGTTGCCTTAACATGGCTTCTAGTGTGTCTGAAGAGGAAAGCCGGGATTAAAGCCGGAAAAGCTACGTTGTAATTGAGGAGGGGAATCTACAGTTAGCTACCGCCTTAAGTTAAAATGAGCTGTCTTTATTTAAAATGCACAATTAAGATGAATGGATGAATGAATCAAGAATGTGACTGAGTGAGTAACAGAGTGAAATAAGCCAAAAATACACTGATCAATACGGAACATTCCCATACGGAACTTCTTACACGAAACAAGAAAACCAGGTCAAGCTTACAGTTCTAACCTGCAGGAGTTCCAAGATGTGCTGCCATAAGAACATCCCACCACTCCCATCCAGTGAGAAGACAGTACTGCAGAAGATCGGTCAGGCTGCGTTTAAGACGAATTCCGCCGATACTGTCTGTGACAAGAACATTACAACAACTTATGTAAAGTTTTAAGTCTGCAAGTTGTTTAAAGTTTGTTCAATCCGGCAGACGTGCACGAGAAAATGGAACTTTTCAGCAGATAGAATGGTTGATCGGTAACCGCTGAACTCAGACAAAAAACCCACAAAGCAATGCAAACGCAAATACACGTTTGACTGCGAGGAAACTACTCATTGCAGAGCATACAACATTTACGAATCAATCAGCACGTATCGTCTCTGATCCTAATACGAATGCTTTCTTCTGTACTAAAAAAACTGCCGTAGATACATCTATATAGTCTCCTTTGCAACCGTTATTTGGGTCGTACCTAATAACGCCCTTTCTAACATCCCCGATGTTATAAATTTGAAAACAAGAAACGATCAAAGTAAGAGTTAAACGAGGGGACACGATGAATCCAAGGGAAGTCGATGTGACAATTTCCGGAGAGCTGTGCTGGAGTGCTCATGCCAGTTTTTTTGGAGGTCAAGACTTATAAAACTCCTTTGGTTTTTTAGCTTAGCCAAACGGCAGTAGTTTCCTCGACTTAACACTGTCTCCATTATTAATACATTTTACAACCACCTATTTGGCTAGAACTCACCTCCCAGATGCTGCAGCTTAAAAAGACGAAGATCTCCCGTCATGGTAACTCCTACAGCACAGCAGCAACAGGGGGAGTAACAGATGGCACCAAGACAACCGGTACTGTAAGGTGTTACTGAAAAACGCGCCTTCTTGGCTGCAACACCTGTGGTTTATAATTAGAAAACACCCTGTAAGAAAACACGTGACAAAAGCCATACTTTTATAACTCCTGGGGCCCGTTTCTCCAAAGCCCCGGAAACTTTGCGGGCCCGTAAAGCCATTTTTAGTTCATCAGTATCTAAAACTGAGGCGTGTATAAACCTGAAACGCCTTGTATAAAGGGAGCCTCGACCGGTTCACCCTTAGTATATGTGAATAAAACAGCTCTGTATTCTTAAGGTTCGAATGCTATGGCTTTCCGGGTTCGAAAACCTTTCGGGACCTTCGAAACGGGACCCAGGGCTCGAAAAAAGGAGCCGTCCGGTCGTCCAGGACAACTAAATTTTGTTTCCATGCGAGTAAACTTTTATTCTCACTTGTCCAATGGGCAAAGCCCCAGACAAGTCATCATGACAAATTCCACGCCAAAAGCGAGTGATTTTCGACCATTTCGAAACCTGAGATTCCTAGACTTCACAAACCCCCTGTTTCAATCAAAACCTTCAGTACAATACAATAATTTATTGACACTCGCCTAATGGGGCTTTTCAGTGAAAATAGAAAAGAGCTAAACTAATTAAGTTAAAAAGGTAGTTAACAACACAACATACAAAAATACAAAATGTAGTGACATACCATCATGACGTGTTATTTAAAAAGTCAGTAATCAATTTGTTTTTCAGGTAAATTTAAAAGTAGAAATCGATTTTGTGGTTTTAAGGGTATTGTCTAGATTGTCCCTGATGTGCATCATGAGGTAGTAAAATGTTCTCTGTCCGGCACTCCACTTAAACAAAGGGAAGTTTAATAGTTGGCAACTTCGGGTCGTACGCCCAGTGACCGCAATTCTTGTCACGAGTCACTGTCAACAGAACTTTGCATTTTTGTTCGTTAAGTCTCAGTATGCGTACCCAACTCACTGTCAACAGAGCTTTGCAGTTTTGTTCCGGTCGGAAAATAGCCACTCGGTATGAGACCGACACTGCAAGATAAAAGAAACAAAAAAAAATTGGAATCTCTTCACCACAACTGCATCTATACCGAAGATTTGCATAAACAACATCTTCAAAGAACACAATGAAAAGTAACTTCAACAAGGAACTAAAAATTATGTACATGTCCTTGAATCATAATGAAACAAAAAATGTATTTCAAGAATACAAGACTTAAAGACAGAACATAAACGAAAAAAGGTTTGTAAACACTAGTCAAACTATAAACGCTTTACGGCTAAAGAATTACAATACAAGCTTCAAGTCACATGGTTCCAAACACAAATGGACGAAAACGGAACGAGAACGGAGAGAATATTCAAGTATTGCTTTGCAGTGATACCTGTTTAATAGCTGAAGTCTGTCGTCATCATATTGAACCAGCAAGATTGACGCAGGATAAGTCAACAGATTACTCATTGGTAAAAAGTCCACTTTCGGTGTTGGTAGACGAGGAAGGCATAGAGATAAAATCTTTGCTGTATCCTTGTATGTGTTGATGTTCCTCCACTCCTACAAAATTCCAAAAGCAAAAATTTTCAAAGCTTGAAATTTAGTTTTCAAGAGAGGAACGGTAATCGTGACAATAACGTTGATTATTATACATTGCACTCTCTCTTTTCTGATTGGCCGAAAGCATACAGTGAATTGTCGAAAAACAGCGCTCGTGACGTCATAACTGCAGATTATACAATTATCATGTCAAGGACACTCAAGGTCACGGGTTATCATGTCATGTATGACCGCAAGGCATGATTTCTTAGGGTAATCATGTCAAGTTGCCGCGTTTTGTGTTCCCTGCCGTCAGTAACTATCGTGGCAATTTGTTTTTTCGTTCAATGTATAATAAAACAGTTACTAGATTCGGTTTTTGTGATATCCAGAATAATCAAGGTCTCGGTAAGGATTATCAGCCTTAGCCTTCGGCTGATAATCCTTACCTCGACCTTGACTATTCTGGATATCACAGAAACCTCATCCAATAATTGTTTCAAATTGCCCGCCGAGGATTCGGTTGGCACTCATGCCTCTGATTGGTTGTTCATATACACCCGAGATACGTAATACATAGACAGCCAATCAGAGAGCTATGTACAAAGATCTTTGTTGTGCACGTCATCAGAAAGGAATCTCCGACAATATCTCTTGTGGGGATTTGAAAATGAGTTTTCGTTGAGACACGCCCATTGCAAGAGGCGTCAATTCTCTCTGACGGTTTTCGTAAAGTGCCTAGAGATATTCTTGGTTGGACCACAACTAAAGAGGTCGATGAAGTAACATTACCACCCATTATATGAGGAACTTTATTTTGCGTCATCTAACTTCTAAAACAAATTATTTTTGAACACATGAGGAGTAGAAATACCTCAGACTTAACTAGCTACAAATATTTAGGCTTGATTGTTCTGTGCGCTTTCTAAACTATAAAGCATTTCATGAAAACAAAAGCATTGTCAAAACAAATAGTAGGATGAGCACACGTAAGTTCGCAATTCGACAATCTCAACGAAGGACTACCTTACTTCGGGGAATTTGCCAAATATAGTAAAAGAACGGTTACCGCTCAACTTCGGCTTATGTACTTTCTAAATTCCTCTTGTGTTCTTGAATGCACTTCATATTTTCTGACCGTATTATTCATGCAAATGTGTGTGGCCTTTGGCTTCTTTTCTCGTTGACTTTTTTTTTTCACAGAAAAAAGGCATGCTTTCTTTTATTTTCCCAAACGGTTACAGATTCACTGTCTCGTTGACTTACATATACACTGTAATTCTGAAGGCGTGGACGAGCAATTGTTTCCTGTTTAAATCTCTCATGGAGCTGGATTATCTCTTTCTTCATTTCCCATCGTTTAATGCAGCTCCCAAATGGTCCTGCAAAAATTAATTTACAAAATGATTTTAAAACAAAATACACTTCACTTGAACGTTACTATGTAAAATTAGAGTCAAAGTTCATTAATATCATTGTTTAATGCAGCTCCCAAATGGTCCTGGAGGTTCTAAAATGAGTTTTACAGAGTAAAAAGTTAAATTGAACATTTCTAAAATTAGTCTGACAACTCACCTAAGCTTGCTAGCAGTCTACATACCGATTTTTGAACACAAATTTCAATACTCTTTCGTTTTAATGCTCCAGGCTTTTATTTTGTATTTCCAGACCCAAGGTTATGAATCATTTCATTTTTCAGTGAGAACCTTGACATAATACCAAAATCCAAACAATGATGCAATGCGGCAGGTCTTGGCACTGTAATCATGTGCAGCATGGTACTAAAAATTCTCAGACAAAATTCTTTGCTTGACCAATCGTCCATTTCCGAGTTCCCTCGTGCCTCTGTTTCAAAGCGAGTCGAAGTGCGAAACCATCCTTAAATGAAAATGACTTTGATTTGCATGAAAATGAAACTGCATGCAGAACTCATTCTCATATGAAAGGTTTCACACTCAGACTCGTTTTGAAACAGAGGCACAAGAGAACTCAGAAATAGCCTATTTAGCTAAAACAAAATTGCTAGGAAATCTGACTAGTAGCTTGGAAAAACTCCTAGCTTTTAACCATTTTTTCGACACTTAAATCCTTCTTTTCATTCAGATTGCCATACGTTTTTAGCCTTCCAGTCACAGTACAAACCCTGAGCTTAGTTTATAAGCAGCTACTGAAATGAATCGCAAGAATGAAGTACATACCAGTTGTACAGACTATCAGTGCTTCTCCAGAGTGTCTGGACAGGAATTGGATGTTATTAACATGATATTCTGCATCTATACATCAAACACATTGTCAAGAGTAAAAGGGTTGACATCAACAACAAGTCAAAAAATAATAAAATGAGACCAAACCAACAAACACATTAAAACCTTATTTTTTCCTGAAATTGTCATCGAGGAAAGAGTTGTAGCCTTAAAACATCTGAGTTTTTAAATTTCTTGTAAGCACAAAAAACCTTTTTACTTTTATTCTTATATTCACTGCAAGTAAACCTAATTGGCAGAAAGCTCCTCTTATGAATTCTTTAATTCTGTTTTGCTTAGTTTTTCACATGACCGAATTAGTCATTTGTAAAGAATCATGGCATTTGCCAGAATGTGCCGTCGCAGAAAATATCCATACCTCTCCCAGAGAAGGCTTTCAATGTCAATCCCAACCCCTCTGGAAATTCCAGATTAGGTTCATATTTTTCCCTTAAAATTTTGACTGTCGCAACCCCATCCTACTTTGGAATTTCCATAAACCTTCCCTTGGGTGAGTATGGTTATTTTCCGAAACTGTATAATCGCAGAAAATGAAACGTTCTTTTTATTTTATTTTGCAATACACTTGTGTCACTTGCAATACAATATGAATATTACTTTCAAGCTATAGCTACCTATGATATTACAGCTACTAACAAATAATACCATTACTTACCAAATTTATTACTTACAATGTCATAACATAACTCATAAATAAATAAATACGAACTTAATATGTTTTTTTTGCAGAGTAGAGCTGCACTGTACACATGCAGAACATGACTATGAAAGTGAAGAATGATCATCGCAGTTAATTTTCCAATTTAAGCAATTGGAAAGAAGCCTGAAAAAATCAGGGCTTCATTTCACTGCTCATGGGAGATATGAACTCTATAAATTGACTTCGCTCCCAATGTGTGGCTTCATAGCTCAGTTGGTAGAGCACTGCACCGACATCACGGAGGTCACGGGTTCGTATCCCATAAAGGCCCTGATTTTTTCAGGCTTCTTCTTTTCAATTGCTTAAATTGGAAAGTTAACTGTGATGATCATTCTTCACTTCCATCTACAACCGCAGTTCAAATATGAATTATTATACTTCACATCAGAACATGTCTATGATACAAAACGACACTCTTCAAGTTCTCTTGACAGTCATTGGTTCACTGGTTTATTAGCACTCGTCGTACATGGTCAAAAGTAAAGCAAAAGTAAAAATTAGAAACCAGCCCATCTAAAAGAAGCCCAGCATCTAACAAACCACAATGAATGACAACTTACAATCATCAAGCTCACTGTGTGAATGTGGAAACAAACAAGGAAGAGGATCAGAAGTGATCTGACAGTCATCTGTAGATTAAACAGTTTTAAATAATAAAACATACAAATAAATAACATTTTGGATCATCAGTATTGTACTTAGCCTGACTTGGTAACAATTTTAAGCATAATATTGTATACTTTTGTAAGAAGACATAAAGTACACGTATTACTTAACATCGATCATTCGACCAATTTCTTCAATAAATTATAAAGATTACAAAATACAAATTTCATAATTTATTGTACCTGAAATACAATAGCATAATGAAAAAAAATAAAACTAATAATAACGATAACAATGATAATGATAACGATACTGATAACGCTAACGATAATGATAATAATAATAATAATAATAATAATAATAACTTTATTTAAGTATTGAGTGTAGGTAGCACTGCAGTGCTAATTGGAGACACTGTAAATAACTAAATGTAGCAAACAGAACATAAACTATTAAGAATCCCAACTGGTGGGAGGCTGACCAGTTGGCTATTCACACAATAGGGTTGAGGAGTTGAACTCATGACTACTGAGAAAAATTCCAGATAGCAGTAGGGTGGAAGATTTGAACCAGAGACCTCCAGATTTCATATCTAGCACCCTAAACCAGTCAGCCACACTCCCACCTCCCCCCCCCCCCCACCCCCCTAGAATATAGTTTTGGGACTATGATAAAAATCATTAATTATCTTGGCAGGGCATCTGACAGGATGCGGTGGTGAGGATCCGCATAATTCGCCTACTTACATACATACATACTTTGTTGTCACCTCCCCAATGGGGGTTTTCAGGAACAATTACTACACAATTAAAATTAATTAAAATTAATTAAATTTAAGAAACATTGTAATCTAAACCTTGTAATCAAGAGAAATACTAAAAATCAATCAAGTTTAAGAAGTATTTACAAAATTGTCTAAAAGCTTATTCTTTAAAATACGTTTAAAAACTTGAAACGAACGGCTCGATTTTAAAAAGGGGCCAAATTGTTCCAAAGTCCAATAGTTCTGTAATAAAATGTTCTTTGTCCTGAGGCCGCATCCTCCACATCCTTGGGGCATTTTTCCGCATAAAACTAGAAAATTGCTACAATATAAGCAAGAAAGCAACCGCTTACCATCATCAGAAGCAAAAATAGCGAAGATATTGATCATTTTGAAGAAGTTTTTCACCCAACACAGGGACGAAAAACACGCCTTTTTGTTCATAAACAATTTTGAACCTCCAGGTGTTCTATGTATCTTTGATGGACCTGGGTTCTAGTTTGGGACTTCCAGTGTCCAGTTTTCCTCGTTCAATTTAATGCCTGGTTACTAAGCTTCGAACAAACTTAACAACAAAAACTAGGGAGAAACTGCATTGAACAAAGAATTACCTGTCCATGAATGGCAGCAAAAGGTCAAACATGTCATAAAGGACAAAAATTCTTGGCAAGACGTTAAAGTGTATTTTATACATTGAAAAAAGCCAAGGGAACAGTTTTATATATTTTAGAAATTTCCGCATAATCTGGCATCTTTTCCGCATAATCGTCACTTTCTTCCGCATAATATTACCGAAAATTTCCGCATAATTTTCCATTTTTTTCCGCACCCTATCAGATGGCCTGCCTTGGGCCATTATATTTTTGTTCAACTTTTTTATGTTAAATTCAGTGGCTAACATTTACATAAACTGTAAGGTTTCTTTTACCTGGCCCACCTGATAAAGAGACACGGTAGAACTGCACAGCGCTGCATAGCTCACCATCATTCGCCACCACAATAACCTTACCCTCTGCAGTAACGATGAAAGAAGCTTTGGTTAGAATGTTACATGTACATGCACGAAGTTATTCAAAAATATGTTACTGAAACTAAAGCAAAATTAATCTTGCCCTCCTGGGAGGGGATAGACTCCCTTATAAAAAGAATGGGGGTGTTTTATCTAGAGTTTGTATAAATTCAAGCGACACCCACACAACAGGACCTAGGTACCCATCATACCTTAAATTTTGGTTGCAATCTCAAAAAAATGCAAGACAAAATAGAGGGTGTGTAAACAGACTGCCCAAAAAACTTCACTTGGCCATTAGCCAAGCAAACGGCAGAATCCACTTGTCAGACAACTTTCTTTGCATGCTGTCTCTGTATAGCAGAAACCAGTCTTTTAATGGCCAAGATTTTCTATCCATACCATTCACCAATTTACTCTTGTTAAAACCTCACTTTAATAGCCTCCTCTGCTCTCTAATTAATACAACAATGTACCTGCTAGATGAAGTTGCTTTGATTTTCTCTAGATAAGTCGGGAAAGAAGAAGGTCCCTTCTCAATTCCTGACTTACAGGTATCTTGGGAAGATTGAAGCATTGCTGCTTATGTAGTGTTGTACAATGACCAGTTGTCTCAGAGCAGCCTTTGTTTATGGATATGATCACTTGCACACTGTTTGTAAAATGTTCCAAAAAAAACTCACTGCTAGAAAATGCCAGATCAGCCACAGCAACTCTTGTCCTCACTTGAGCCAAACATTTCCTTGTGATTTGTACTTCAGGCTTGATAGTTGTTACGCAAATCTAAACACAGCAACAACCGTCTTGAATTGCTTCTCTAACCACTAAATTTAATATCATGTTCAAAAAATGTCAATCCTTGAATATATAATAATGAAATTACCAACTTAAGAATAATCATAACTAACAGAGACCATAATAAATTTATGTAGGTTTTATTTTTAATGATTTCTCTTTTTGCTCCCTAGCTGACTTTAATTAAGAAGATGTATCAAATGAATTTTATCACATTTGTACTCTGCTATGGCCGTTGATAAAACCGAGAACATGGATCTTCCCAGTACATTCTGGAACATCCCGGAACATCGAATAATTATAATGATAATTATGAGAATAATATGTAAAATTAACTTTTCAAAAAATAAAATAAACAAAAATAAACTGGTATCAGCTTGAAATATGTAAAGATATTTTGTGGTGATTCACGCTCTAGATATAGAAGTGCATGTTTTAGGGAATGTGTTGAAAAATCTCCAGTCTTGTGAGAATCTAATGAAACAACATGGCATGCTACCAATTGCCCTTTGCTGTTTCTTATCATCCCAGTTCTACTTGGCGATCATGACTGGCCTAACTTGCAACTTACAAGGCCAGTTTCACTGATAGCCACCCAGCCATCCTTGGCCCTCATCCCTCCAATCTCTACCAATGGAGGTTTGCTGCGATTGGTCTTGAAGCGTTCACTGAGATTCTTATGCATAACAGGGTGCTGCTGAGAAAGTTGCTGATCTTCAGACAAGCTGAACAAGTTCTGTTGGTACAAGATCAATTAAAACATGTTCATTTGTTAATTCAAGATTAATACATCCCAGCTCAATAACAGGCTCTGAAATGAAGTTATTCCTGACAAAGTACTGTAAATTATCTGCTCAACTCAATAAATCTCTAGTTATTCAGAGCTAGATCTTAGGCATCTATTGTATATTTTAATTAACTGATCATTACAATATCTAACTTTGTTTCAAATCAAAGCAAGCTTTCTGATGGCCTTAATCTTGAGTTACCAGATATTATTTTTTGCATACCTGCCCTTGTGTAACAAATTATTTAAAGATATCAATTTATAGACTAGGTGATTTTATTTTTAACTGGTTCATATTTTCAAACTAGGTTGAAATTAAAACCAGGCTAATTTGTGTCAAATGGGAAGGGTGAGTCTGGGACCAATAACTTATTACACCAACAAATATGAGCAAATTTGCAACGATTGCTTGTGTGGCGTAGTGGAGATAAACTAAGATGGACTTCAAAGTCAGAGGTCTAGAGTTCAAATCCAGGTGAGTGCTAAACAATGAAAAAAAACTGGGGGGTTGGGTCTAGGGATAGGGTTAGGATTAAGAGGTTCAATAGGGTTAGGGCTGGTGGTGAGCGGGTTATTCTTTTTGAGAAACACCCCCCCGCCCCTCCAAAAAAAAAAGGTGGAAAAATCACCTATTGTAGTTAGAAAAAAAAATAACTAGTAAAATTATAAAATTAACCGAGACCAAACATTTACTGCAACATATACATTACGATTCTTCTTGCATTAACCTGACGTACATGTATAATTGTTACATTTTAATTTTAAGATAAAAGGCTGCCTACACCTATCGTTCAGTATGCACTTGCTGATTTATATTTTTTTAAATCTAAGACTGCTCAGAAGTGCATTCCCTAATAAGTTGTAAAAGAAATATGATTAGAGCTTTTATGGTGATACATTCCAATTATTCACTGAAGTGGAGGTAAATTATAAATATCCACCACTTTCACCGACACTTAGGTGAATATTAATTGTTTGAGTACATACACTGTACCACACAAGCTGAATAACTAGCAGACTAAACAGCAACTTTATTTGTGACAATATACCATCAAAAGCCATTTTGTTTTTCTTCTGCTGCTCGGAGGTGAATAGTACTTAACTAATCACCTCTGAGCTAGTCAATCAGCATGCACGAAAAGTACTATTCACTTGTGTGGTATGCACTAATTACTGTAATTGTCGAATGTGGGTTAACATGGGTTTGCCTACCTTGATGCCAGTATCTATCCATGAAATGGCCACTAACTTCTCTCCTTCACCCATATCAACAGTGCAAACACATTCCCAGTCATTCACCATATGATCCTATCACATATGGAGGAGAAGCACAAAACCTCAGTCGGTTACTGAGAGAAGATGGTCAAAAGATGTAACTAGTTATACATCATGTCTCCTAGTAATGGCATTGAGTTAAGTACATGTATGGACAGCGGTAATATACAGTTAAATGCAGTTTAACTAAGTTAACAAGTTAGCAAAGACGTGACATTCATCAGGTGGTAAGCAGTTCTTGGATATTGGTGTAGGCAGAGTGTACCCCATCATAGTAGCATGTTTAAGTGCCGCATAGTCAAACACTTTTCTTGTTATTTTGACTTGTCTTTTTCTGTCCCTGCCCCCAATCCCCATTTTTCAGTGTGACATGGGCATGGATGACTGTATATGGGGGCTCACGGCTGGGTTACAGGAATTGTCAGCCATGGGAGCATTTAATTACTGTCTAGGGGCTGGCTGATCACAGAGGAGGCCCCCAAAGATCACTGACACCCACCTTCCGTACAGCTTAATCAATGCAGAAAACAGTAAAGATCGAGTATAATGACTGAGCATTGAAAAGACTGATTACTCTCCTCACAGAGTTAAAAAGTGGTGATTTCATTGGCTGCAAGATACGGAAACATGAGGTCCCTATGTCCCAAGGGTGAACAGCATTATTATCCAGTGGATAGGTGTTGGAAAACCAAACCATGCTATCCACAGGATAGTTATTTACGTGCCATAAAGCACATGCACATTCATTCATGCATACAATCATACATTTTATTTTTGTTTTCAGATTAGAATTACAAATTTTAACATGCGCATGGGTAACTATGCTAATCTAGGTGGCTCACGTTTACACAAATTGTTAATATACAACTAGGTACAACAACTGAAAGGAACAAGACAACTAAAGAGACTAAATGTGATAACTGTAATTGCAAGATTCTAGGGGTTGCTTCTTACTCAAATCTAAACAACTACAGGGGTAGCGTGGTGCGAGATATTCAAACTCCACTTGGTACATTCAAACTGATTTAATGACAGATCAAGTCCATAGATCTAGTTCCCAAGTAGCGTTTGACGAAATAGCGAAAACCAGTAGATTGCGAGTAGTACAAGTAGGTGTTGCACTCAAGCAAGTAGATGTAGTAGTCACATAAGAAGTAGTAGTAGGTTCGAACTGAAAAGCGATAGTTAAGAATACATCCCTTTAAATAAGACATAACTTACAATACAAATCTGAACAGAACAGAACAATCATAATAGACCTAACGATACTATAGCGTGAAACGGATGTGACAATTGATAGTTGAACTAGTAAACTGAGGCGATAGCAACTCTTGTCGTAACAAACAAAGATATCTATGGCTCTCTTGTAAAACAGCTAAATATAGCGTGAAAGAATCACAATTTGGCAATCATATGACAATTGGACTAATAAAGTAACTTGACAATAAGCCTTAGATCTTGTGAAAGCGATTTCACGGCAATAAAACCTAGATACTAAATGAAACCTTTGATTCGTAATAACGAAAAGACTAACAATAAGCAACTTAGCAAATAAAAACTTACGTACTTTGGTTGACAACTCGCACCAAAGAGTAGCCAAGAGACAGTGAAATACACTTGAGATAGTGGTAGATTGTATCCTCTGATTGTAGCACGGTAGCGGTGTAACTTCACTAACAATCTCTAACAAAACTAAGTTGCGCTTTGATTTTTATTGCCTATGCTACATGAAAAAACTAGGGAGTTGTGAGAAATGTGGCACCCACAATAAAGACTGCTTCCTAGTGGCAAAACTTCTAGCACTATTGGATACGTGCAAAATCACAATTCTATGAAAGCTTTGATTTTGAAATCACACACACTTGACTAGAATAACAACTGATGATAAATCTGTAGGAAGTTTCATAGGAAATTGATAAACCATAGGCGTTACAAAACTAACAATAACAATGACTAGAGACTAATAAACTAACAGTATAATATTACAAATAATAATTAATGACAATAGACCTATTTTGCTTGTACATTTTATTTTCCCAATACAGATCATGTGATGATACTCAGGAGATTTGATCCTTTGTCTTGTTCATTAAAAAGAGTACATGCAGACATATTCATGCTTGCATGTACATGTACTCCTTTTAATGAGCAAAACAAAAGATCAAATCTCCTGAGTAAATTCATCACATGATCTGTATTGGGAAAACAAAATGTACAAGCAAAAAAGGTCTATTACAACAAGAGACTACAGAGACCACTAATAAACTAATGGTATTACAAATAGTAATTAGTTTATAGATTAAACAATTTATGGTACAGCACAAAGTGTGCTATTGTTTCCACCAAGCCAAGACTTTTGATGAATTTCTGATGCTTTTTTGACATTTACTGTAAAACTCAAGTGATCACCTTTTGACCTCATATTTAGCCAAAAACGTTCAATTGCAGAAAGTAATGGTTCGAGTGCAGAGGAGAAACTACGCAAGGCAGAAAAAAAAAGTGCGGAGGATTTACACGTACATGTAACTGTATGTTTACTGTGGATAGAACAAAGATATCTTTCATTTAAAATTGAATTACTGCAGCTGACCTATCTTGTAAATGCTTCAGTCGTACTAGTTCATCCTTTAATTTATACTTGAAAAATATCTTGAAAATTCATTTTTATGGCTATTTAACCCATTGACTCCTGGAACTTTTTGCCAAAAATGCATTTTTTGGACATTTTGGTGGTTTTGAGACTGGATCTTGGCCAAATTAGCTTTAATCTGGTCGAAAATGCATTTGTAGCACAAAAGCTAGTCCCTCTTGCCACTAAAATTGCGTTTTACAAACTTTGGGCCCGTGCATGCGCAGGAATCAAAATTTTGAGACGAGAAAGAGACGAGAAAGTGGCCTACGTCTTTAGGCTTTTCGATTTTTGATGTTTTTTTTTTCCTTTCCTTTTTCGCCTTTTCTTTTCTTTTCGCTGCAGGGATTGACCTTTTACTGGGCTTGCTTGCAGTTAAAAAACTTCTAAGAAAGAGTCATCGAAGCGGCCAATTTTTACCGTGGAGCAGTTAGGCGTAGTGGCAGTGAATTTTGCTCTGAGTTTTTCACTCATCTTTTGGAGCATTTTTGTGCATATCTCAGGCTCCATTAAGCCGCTGACTCTGATCTAGGCATCATTGGAAAGATCTTTTCCTCCTGCAGAAGTTGAGTATAGATGATGCCCATTTCAGTCAAAAATGATGATGTCAGAAGTGGAAGAAAGGCCAAGGTTCGTCACGGGTGGTTACGGGTGGCACAGGCGTCAATGGGTTAAGAACGATGTGGTAATCTTGATTGTTGTACATAAATTTCAAACTATCTGAAAACTCCACCCCTCAATCAAAAAAGTGTCAAAAATCTTTGTCTAGTGGAAACGGTAGCATGCTTTGTGCTGTAATTACAGTAGCCTTACCTTCATAACCCAGAGTTTGCAAACTCCAACAAGGTCTGTTGAGAGAAGTCTTGATCCGGTGCCATCCCAAGTCAAAGTTTGAATCAACTCCTCATGACCAGAACTAAAACTGTGGTGAGGAAAAGAAAATGTTCAATGAAAACAATGGAAGAAAACCTTCCAAAAAATGTTGAGTGCATGTACATGTGGTGGTTGAAATGACTGTGTCAACATCTATAAGCTAGAATAATTATTTTATCACATACAACTAATTGAAATGATAGCAGTTTAATACTGGTACTATAAGAGATACATACATGTACACAAACAAGTGAGATTCCATCATGCATAAACACTTTTATTGTACATGTACATGTGGGCTATGAAACAGCCAAGCATGTTAACTTTAAAATGGAGATCTGTAGGATCACTGACAGGCTACTGGCCTACGGTCAATGCCAGGACTTATCCTGGGTTTTGAAAATGAACCAGCTACAATACACTTAAGGCTTTAGTTCAATATGAGGTTATCCCAGCAATTTGTCAGGTATCAAGTGAGATTGTCTTTTTGTATTAACACAGAACAAAACATTGCTGATCAGAAACTACTCATAATTTAAACTTTATGTAGAAAATCAATGCTAATAAAATACTCAATACTAAACTGCTTAAGATTCTTTTTTTTCACCTTTTCAAAGTACAGATCAAGAGAAATTATTGGCTACCATTTATACTACTGCATGTAGAGAGCACTGAGAGAGTTAATAATATATTATTGTCTTGCTCAAGAACTCAGCGTGGTGATCCTGGCCATTACTCTAACCTGGACTAATTGAACCAAAGTCCATGGGCATGCCACCACATCTCACACACATGCAGGCTTTTAGTGAGATGGGCGTGCCAGGCATCTTATGGACAGCCACTTATTGAAGAAAACCATTTTATTTTTCATATGTTGCCTTATGAATTTTTCATTTGAGCAGGCCCTATAGCGTATTTTGGACGGCCACTTTTCAAATCCTGGCTAAAAGCCTGCATACATGACAAAGTTACAGGAGTTGTAATAATTTTTTTCTATATTACGGTATTTAATATGTAGAGTACCTGCACACATCCCAAGGGCAATCAGGATCCAAGATATTAATGCCATTTGTGATCTGTGATCTGGAAAATAAATCACAGAAGAGACAGAGTCATGCATGTTATTTTTAGTGTTGAGGTACCCAGCTGTATGCATTGTATAATTCTCATTCTTTTGTTTTGCCTGCTCTCACTGTGTTCTCAAAATTTTGTCACACATTGAGTAGCTTGCAGAACAGGCATATTTTTTGCATCTTTTAGGGGAACACACTGAGGCAAGGCCTGTTCTGCAGGCTACATACTGAGGAACTTATGCCTTTTGTCCCTCAAGGCATTTTTTAAACTGAAGAGAAATTTAGGATAAAGGGAAAAGAAAAGTTAAGACAAATGCTTAAATATATGGTACATACAAAATTCCTAACAGTATGTATTTGCATGTAACAATTTTCACATTATTGAAAAATGTCATATTCACTGATCAAAACACATAGGGAATATATTACGGGAAAAAATGGTTAAACATAGGTTTTGGTGCCCTTTATTTATGTGTAATTGTCTGTCAAAGGCAAGGAGAATTCTGACAGTTTTATACTTTAGCTACATTCCTGGACAATTCAAATACCTTTTACTTTGTTCATTTACACCACTTGGATTGCTTCCTTCACCAGAATGAAGTTTCCTGTACCCAGTACTGAATGCTATGAGATTTCTGCAGGACCACGCAACAACCACTTTGCCACAAAGATTGCTAGCACGATAAAGAAATACCGGTAATACATTTATATATGTTAGGTTAAATTTCTTCTAACCTAGGTCAAGTTGTTTCAACCTAGGTCATTTTGTTTCAACCTAGGTCAATTTGTGTTTTTTTTTTTTGCGGCAAACAAAAATGTTTTTGGCACCTTCTCTTCATCCTCCTTCTCTTCATCTCCACTCTACTTACTTCACCTACTATTCTCTTCCTGCTCTCCCAACATTGCAGCCCATATTCTTTTTATCTCAATGCTTACCTTGTGAGCCTTGAACCACAGACCTTTGGTTTTCCTTTGGATTCATGTCCTGATGCCTTACCAGTGAGCCATGGACACTTGGATGCAAGTTCCACTATTTTTTTAATTACATATACATTGTAGTTGTAATTAATTGCCTTAAATTATTCAAATCAGACATACTCACCCATTATTACACTACAGTACATGTACCTCTGCCCTAACTATATACAAATTAATCTTACTGTAATATCAAATTGACCTATCTAGAAAACAAATTGACCTAGGTTGAAACCAATTGACCTAGGTTGAAACAAATTGACCTAGGTTGAAACAAATTGACCTAGGTTGGAACAAATTGACCTAGGTTGGAACAAATTGACCTAGGTTGAAACAAATTGACCTACGGAACAAATTGACCTGTAACATATACAAGGTAAAATCAGATTGAACAAGGAAGGTGCAGATCTACATGTACATTGTATTACTAGCAAAAACAGTATGCAAAGAAAGTTTACTACATGTAGTACTACAATTATCATTTGAGTGAGGCACGACAGAGCTTTGGTGACAAGTTTTGAACTTAAAATTTAATTATTTATGGTGTTCCCATGGGCAACTTTCCTCATTTCCAATGGTAATGATCATGTTACCTGTAATTTTGTGCACTTAGCTGCCAACGGTGTCAAGGCTGACAAGTTGTCACTGGAAAAGGAGCCCACAACAACACAAGTTAAACCTAAAGACATGGGCCCGATTAAATATGCTAATCTGCGATTAGATTGCGTTGCTCGAAGCCCGATTAACGCTAATCTGACTCTAATCAGCAGGTTAAATTAAATATGCCTCCGAAGGAAGATTAATCAGCCGATTAATATTGAAAAAAAAGGCCGACTTGTTGTTTGGCCTTCCTTGCGCGAGACAAAGACAAGCATGAATTTATCACTATAACGATAGCATACTAATTTACAGCAATTAAAAGCTTCACACTTGCTACAGATTTGGCAAAACCCCAATTGAATACAATACAAACCTCATGGAGGCAGATTTACAGAGGAAAACGAATTGTTATTACACTCTGATAAAAATCGACCAAGTGCTGATAGCACTACAATTTTATGCGAGTGGTGTCTTACTGCAAGTTATCGGTGATACAACTGGAATAGACAAGTCCACTGTTTCACTGGCAGTTCACAACACGGATGTCATGTTGAAAACAATCACAGTGCTTACTCACAAGAAATTGCATTATGGGATACTAATTGTTGATTAGCGAGACAATATAAGTGGTTTTTACACCACCTAATAACCGTCAATCAGCGATTAACTAGTTTGCCCTCTAATCGGGCTTTGAACAACGTTCTCAAATCCTCCGATTAGCTAACCTGGTGGTTTAATCGACGATTAGGCTTAATTGGAGGTTAGTTTAATCGGGGTTTTGAACAACCGGGCCCAGGGGCCCGTTTCTCGAAAGTCCCGGTAACCTAACGGGCCCGAAATCATATTTTGAAATCAGTCTCAAAAAAAGTAGGGTGAGTTCTCACTTCTAATGCAGCCCATTTTGTTTCTTTAGCTGATAACTTACTGTCAGTACAATTTTCAAACCTTTTGAAACTCCCATCTGGAACGCAAAACAAAACAGCTTAACGGGCCCAGTAATTACCGGGAGCTTCGAGAAACGGGCCCCAGGTCACCAAAATTTTGTCACACCTTATTCAACTGATAATCATAGTACCTTTAGCCCAGGGATGGTAGATTTTCCAGTTGATATGTGAAGTTTCTTGGGAAAATTATTGAGGAAATTCAAATTGTTGTTGTTAAGAAGTAATGCTAAAGGTGAACTTATGGGAAGCTGG